>AYEL01087939.1:0-48675 GCA_000484575.1 Olivierus martensii
AATACAATAAGAAATCATGGTTGACAAGTGAGATTTTTGAGAAGTGGTTAATTAATTTTGATAAAAAAATGACAAGACAGAAGAGAAAGTTGTTCTTTTTGTAGACAACTGTCCTGCACATCCTTCTTATAACAAAAAAATTAACAAATGTGAACCTGGTATTTTTTCCTCCGAACACAATGTCAAAATTACAACCAGTGGATCAGGGCATAATAAAAAATCTTAAAATGCATTATCGAAAATAGATTCTCAAGAAACTAATTTTTGTACTTGAAAACAATCAACCGATTGACAATGTAATTAATCTTGGAATTAGCAAAAGTGTGGCAAACTGACGTAGCAGAAATAACAATATAGAATTGCTTCATAAAAGCCAGCTTCTCTGAAAAGTCTGTTGTGGAAGAAATTAATGCACTGGCACACATTGAGGAATGTTAGAACCAGTTACAGTCAATAGGCACAATAAATGGCAAAGTCTCACTTAATGAATATTTAAACGTGGATGAAGACGTTATCATAGCAGAATATCTGACAAATGATGACATTTTAACCTTATGCACTCCTTTCCACTCCAAATAAAATTCTCCTTTCCGCTCGAAATAAAATGTAATTTGATACCTGAAATTCGATATTTTGCCATAACTTTTTACTTTTTAATTTTTTGGCACGAAATAATTGGATTTTTTTGTCCGTATACTGTGTCCTGATATTGTTTTTTAATTTTTATCTTAAGGACCAAAAGAAAAAAAGAAAAAAATTACGAAAACAATTAGGCCTAATTAGCATATGTACACAATATATAATTTTTCAAATTATTCATTATTTCGGAATCGGATAAAAAAATGTTGATATATTTACATTCTTGATGATATTCCACCATCTTAATATCAAATTACTTCATAATTCTAAAAAATTTTTCCAACTGACGAAGAAAATTTATGATTCGTTCATAATTCTAAAAAGTTTTTCCAACTAACGAAAATAATTTATGACTGTAATTTGATGCCGCAGTGTGATCTGATACTCGTCCTGACCTTGTGTAAACAAACAATCGTATTATCCCTCTTGCAGTATTCTAAAAAAAGGCCGCCTCTATCTAGGTGGTGTTGCTATAGCTCGAGATTTTTCCTCCGATGACGTATACTGTACTTGATTAACTATAATGTCGGCCGGATTGGCTGCGAGGAAACGCTTCGGCTTTCCACTCTGGAGGACCCGGGTTCGAATCTCGGGTTCTATAGTATCTCGAGTATCTAGGATAAATCCCCTTGAAAGTATTTATCATGGGGTCCGGATCATCCATTGAAAATATTTATCATGAGGTCCAGGCCTGGCCCATCGATCCCCGTCCCCTTAAAAATATTTATCATGGGGTCCGGGCCCGGCCCGTCGATCCATATCCCCGATTTTGAAACTTTTCGGGGACCGGCCCGAAAAGTCGAACGACAAGGGGACGGACCCGACCCGTCGATCCCCGTCCTCCACAATCCGGCTGACCCCTCCGCAGTGTGGGCAGCCTGTGGGAGGGCTTGTTTCGCCCCGCCACTTAATACTCTTACTGAGTGGAAAGTGGCGTCATCTATTGACCAAAAAAAACTATTAAAAATAAATTTTCTTAATAGTTAGGCTTAACACCATTAAATCATTGAATAATAATTAATTTCAGAAGCCAATTTGATTAATTCCATATTCTAATGTAAATCGTGGCAATAATGCAATTCAAACGTTTATAAATGTCATATTATGCCAAGACATTTTTTGAATTTACCTTTCAGAGTTAGAAATATATTTTTACATCTTTTAAAATCACTAAATTGGAAGGATCAATTGAGAGACGTGTAAGAAAGGTGCGATACCGCCTACATGAAAGTTTGGCTAACCAGTTTTTATTGAATAAATTTTTTGGTTTTAGTCAAGATCTTTCTTTAGTCGTCTAGGATACGATAATAAGAATTTAGTTAAGTAATTTTTTAATACAATACCATATATTAGATAATAACGGCAAGCTGTTCATTTTGTCATAAAAAATAATTAATCGGTTACTGTTATATGTGGATATTAATAGAATAACGCCTTTTTAAAATAAATAATTTAATATATTAAACAAAGTAAAAGATGATCAAAGTCAAAAATAAGGCGGACCATATGGAGACTCTACTGCGACTAAAAGTTGGTTCCCACTAGCACGGAACCGCGGCGAAATACGCGCGTGTTGCGTGTTGTGGATAGCACAGCTACGATAATACAGGCGTGTTGTAAAAACCACTACCGTCCAGTGTCTAGATGGATTCAACTTTTCTGTGACGGTAAAATCCGTTGAGATAATATTCACCAATGAAATCCATGCATTTTGTGACCTTGAATGGTTGGCACCCTTGAGTCAAGATGGTGGGATTCTGTCATTAAATCTCATCACTTGAATCAAAATTGCATAGAAACATTGTTTGTATTTCTTCTTATAAATATTTTAGATCCAGCATTTTCCCTTCCTCGATTTTGTTTCAGTTTCCTCATTTACTGCAGCTAATAGCATCATTTTGTAAACAATACGAGTCTTTCGTTGATTAGCGTCCATTTTGTTTTACATGAAATGAATTATGGGGACGGCACTAAGAATCTTGGGGAAAGATCGGAAGAGCGTCTGGACGGCACTAAGAATCTTGGGGAAAGCGAAGCTTATCGCCACTGTGGGAATCCACAAGCGGAATTGCTCCCGCGTTTATCTGCGACGGTTTTTGACCGTTCCGCTTTCCGCGACGGCTAGTGGGAACAACCTTAACACTTTGCGTTCGACTTCATTCTCCCAATGCTCTGACATTATCTAGCAACCAAACTTTTGTTTAACGTTTGAAATATATACTGTTTTAAGTTATTTTTAAAAATATTTTGAAGATTGAATTCGATGGTATTACCGGTATTATTATTTTTTCTTTTCACTTGCCAAATCGATTAACTCCATCAGTACAAAAATCGTAATAAGAATAATGATTACTCTAAGGATATACTATCGTATGCATTTTATATGTCGTTAGATAAAAGTTACATCTGTAATAATACATTATACAACGTTTATTTGAATTTATATTTTAAAGGGAATTTTAAAAAACAATGTATATTATTTTATCATCATTCTTTACTTTTCGTTTTGTGGAGTTAATCGATTTGGCAAGTGAGCGGGTCAATGGTCGTTGGATCAGTTCAGTCAACTGAATTTCTATCTCAGCGTGATTACATCTCAGGTTCTGCTGATGAAAATATTTTTCTCAGTTTTGTAATGCTAACGTAGAAAATAAGACACTTTTAAAATCCGGCTGCTCTTCCCTGCTGAGGGATCAGCCGGGATTGTGAGATCAGTGAGATTGTGAAAGATAGGGATCAATCCCATGAATAGGCGATCGAATGGTAACAGGTTGGCGTGCCACACAGGAGGACCCGGGTCCGGCATCTTCTGAAAAGTTTTTTCGAAATTCTGGGCCTGGCCCAATGATCCCTGACCTTTACTATCCGGCCCCCTCCATGAGTGTGGGTGCGGCCCGTGGTTGGAACTGGCCCCGTCCCTTAGTAATCTCCCTGATTGGAAAGGGGCGTAAAAAAACCCTAAATTTTTACGCCCCTTTCCAATCAGGAATGAAATGAATAAATTTTCAAAGAGATAGGATGCGAGAAGCAAACCTGAATTCTTTAGAGTGTAAAGCTGAAGCATTTCCATGCGGCCAATCTATCCTCTGGATAAGAATTTAAAATTTTTCTCTCCAACTTTAACATGATGATAAGTTAATTAATTTATATAACAATAATTATTAATACTTCAGATCATGGATATTTTGTACTGTACAAGTACTTAATTAATAATTTATTATTTTATCAAAATTACTCAATAAAAAAACTATATATTTTTTCCTTCTTGTTTGTGGTTTTCTTGGGTTTTCTCCATATAATGGAATTATAATTTCAATCACTAGAGGGCATTTTGTTTAAATGTGATCATAAAAATATCTCATGATAAAAGGATAAAAGTGTCGTTTCTGTTTGTTTTCATTGTTAGAACATTGAATGGTAATATATTTATATGTTTATAAATTTAATTATGTAATTTACAATTGCATAATTACAAATTGAACGGTAATACATTTATGCTCATGTATTAAGTAATATAGCAAGTAAAACTTTTCAGGTTATGACATCTTTATAATTTCTTTCAAAATACGCAAAAATGACGGACGATAAAGAGGACGAAAAGGATCCAAACTGTGAAGATGAGTAAGTATTAATTTTCATTGTAGAAAAGTAAATATTACCTTATCTTTTCTAAATGCATATGTTAAATACTATGTATGTATCATATGTAATTATAGATTAATGCCACTAAGTATATACTTTCAGTAAGATTCTACAGTACTAAAAAATCTTGTGGACATTCTTTCATAGGAATAAAAATTTGAGATAATCTATGATCAGTGGAGAAAACAGGGCTCGCCTATGATTTTTTTACTACATCTTGACGATTTTGCAAAGTATATCTTTTTAGCACAAATTCTATAGTATACGTAGAGATAGATGCCATATTGAATTTTAGATTATTTAAATATTCAATTAATAAAATGAATTTCATAATATACTATAAATTTCTCACGAATAATTCTAAAAGGGATAATGTAAGGAAATTATTGATGCTTATAAGATATTATAAACAGAGAATTTTTGAAATAGTTAAGAAAATCATTAATTATATTTTCCTTCTATTTTAAAATCTTTTGTAAAACATATGGAGTTTCAATTTGTTTTATGCAAACATATTATTCTCTTTTTAAATATAATATTCATTAATTATAATTGTTTATAGATTAACAATTATAATATTAGACTATTAACACCTTTTTAAGTGGAAAGAGGCTCTGTTAAAAAAGAAAATACTAATATAATAATTTAATAATGTACTTTTTTCCTCTTAACCTTCAGATATATGCCTGAAGCTAAGTTCTGCAAAATTAATTTTTTTTTTTAATTTTGAAAGTAAAGATATAAATAAATATTACATTTACTATTACAACTTATTTATTGACTTAGAATATCCTAATTACTATTTACAAATTTTATGTGATTCTGTTGGGTGATAGAGGCTTAATAAATGCAGAATTTTTGCTTACATAAAAGTTGAATGCATTGAGAAGAAATGATCTGATAGGCCAGGTATTTGTACTCTTACTAATGTACAAATGTAGTGGAGACACATGGTAATCAACTATCTGGATGGAGAGGACACATGATGTTGAATGCACAAATACAATCTTTGCTTCACTTTTAATTATATATTTCAATTTCCCATTGATGACTGAGATATAATAATATAAAAAAACATCTTGCAGTTCTCTTTTTCAAAATCACATATCACTAACACATTTAATGAAGGCCAATTCTGTAATGATTAAAAGTCTCCTTATGTCAGATCTGGCTTTCTTAAACTCTGAATTTGTTGCACTACATGTGTTATGCACTTGACAACTCTGAATATTAAATCTAATGATACTACAAAAAAACTTAATTAGAAATAATAACATAATCATAAAAAAATAAGAAAATTATTAAGATTAATGATGCCATACTGAAATTTAGAAACTTTAAATTTATTTGTTTTATTCACTAGTTTTTAACAAAATTAATTTACTCACAAAGAAAATATTGGGTTGGAAACGAAGTCATTGCGGATTTCATTAACAGGTAGCATTATTTGTATTTTTATGCATGTTTACATATTCGCACAGATAAGATCTTTTGATATGTTATTACTTGGTCCTCTATGAAACATTCAGTAGCAAAATTACATTGATCTGCTAAATGCTCAAAATTTTCAACTAACATAGATTTCAAAACAGATTATTTTCTCAATAGAAGTATTCTTACTTCAGGTGTATTACATTCATCCAAACAAGACTCATGGATATAGAGATAATAAGTAATAAGATATTGTAAAATATTTTTCATTCACCTTATCATTTACAGCAGGCATAGCCAAACTATGGCCTGCTGGTGGGATATTGTTGCAAGAAGTTTTAATTAGGCTCATGTGACGATTTTTTTAATGCAATTCAATGTTAAAGAAATTTACTTTATTTCTGATAAGAAAATAAAGCCAGAACAAATTAGTAAGAATTAACTTGTTACTAATTTGTCTGGCTTTATTTTTTTCAGTAACTTTAGTAACAATTAATCCACCAAAAAAAGTTCAACAATTTATTAATCCAGATAAATATTATCATAAATAATTAATCCATACCACTGTTTCCAATACTTTCTCTTAGCTTCGGACATTGCACATAATCACCGTTTAATTCAGAAAAAGAGATCTGAAGTTGCGTAATTCATTATATTCTTATTTCATACTACAATTGACCTGGTAATGGACTTAAATAGCAAGTTTTCACAAGTGTTGTATATTGGTTCATATATCTAATAAGTCATGCAATAATCACTTAACTTGTAGATATTTTAATATTTCATATTATTGTAATTACTATTTATTATAATTTGCTATTGATAATTCATTTAATAATTATATTTATAAGATATCCATTTGGATTAGTGATATTAAGCAGATTAAATAACATTGTTTTGGCAAGTAAGTTTATTCAGAAGACTATACTTCCACTCTGTAATTTATCTTTTTCCAATAATAAGTCATAAAAGAATAAAAGATAATTTTAAATATAATTTTAATACCAAACAACAGTATAAAATAAAATGAAAAATATAGATTTAATATAGAATATTTTCTTGTTCAGTTCTTCATGTTCTTTGTATAATGTAAATATATAATTAAATTCCTCTGTAGATTATATACTCAATGTCAGAATTTATAGACATCACTGTTGTAAGTCGAAAAAATTACCTGTAACTGCATTTTCAGTTATAATGAATCTTCACTTTTGTTTAGTGAACATAAAAATGAAAATTCCAATAATGTTGATGACTTTTTGGAACTGAAAAACAATCAAAAATTTTTCCATTTGCATTAATGGGAATTGAATTTTCGTTTTATGAATTTCACTTACTAGTAGTATCCAAGATCGCATTATCTTCATAAAACGAATGATATTTGTATTCAATTTGTATATAATGATATAAGCAAGAAAAATAATATAAAATAGAATGTGTATGAAGTATACACTTAAAAACAATAATTATAGTCAAATTCATCAAAAAAATTAAGAACTCTGTCAAAACTATTGATCCAAAGTTTTGGTTTGATGCTATCTGTTAATTGTTAGTGTCATAAATCAATTTATTTATAGATTTTTTTTTAATTAATCAATCTCTTTCCATTCTATTTTGTTATTTTCATTTAAGATTTAAAAAAGCACTTAAATATAGGTTAATTTTATGTAAAATTAATTTATAAAAATTAAAATTTTTAAATGCCAACATTCCATTTTTTTGTTCTAGGTTATTTTGGACTACCAATGGGAATTAATAATAATAATAATATTATTATTATTATTATTATTGGGATTGATAAACAATAAGATATTAACAATATAAGCATGTATAAAATCCCAGCTTAAGTACTCTCTGACTTGATTAAATTTTATTTTAAAAGTTTACTATCCAAAACATTTAAATACAGGTATTCTTGATTTATGATTGCCTCAATTTATCACCACTCATACTTATAAGGCAACGTCATCAATAAATTCTGTTATTGATCAATGCAATTGACCTGGGTTCAATTTCCTGACCCATGGTTTGATATATATGGAAAACATCTTTTTTTTGTGCCTGATTCCTATATTTTTAATGTTCATTAAATTTATTACAACAAAGTAGAGTGTAATAATAATAATAATAATAATAATAATAATAATAATAATAATAAATAGTGGGCAGTCCATAAATTTTGGGAATTTCTAACTTATGACTGCTCTGACTTTATAATGATTACAGCTAAATCAAGGAATATCTGTAATTATTATAAAGATTGATTAAAAAATAGCTGTTTGATAATCTAATCATCATAATCTAATATATATCAGTATATATTAATTTTATAAAGTAATTATCATAACATTGATCATGATGTTAAAAATAATTTTTTATTGTATTACATAATAGATCATAGAAATGAAATGTATTATAATGATTATGTATCTCCTGTCTATATGTAAACTATGTATATAGGGATTTTTAATGTTTTTAATTTTATATAATTACTAATATAAATTAAATTTATATTAATTTTTAAACATCTAATTGTGCATATTGATAACCATGCACATGCATGCACTATATATAAAATTTAAGACCATAAATGATATTTTGCAAAATAACTTTTTAATATTAAAAAATACTTATCTATAAAATACAAATAAAATGTCCTTAATTTGTCAATTTCAGAAGATATGTATATACACACACACACACACACACACACACACACACACACACACACACACACACACACACACACAATAGGTATTTTCAAAAATATAATGATGAATTCTACTGGGAATTTGTTTCTAATTGAATTATTAATATATTTTTTATGACTTACAACAATTAATATTAAATAACTTATATTAAATAATGAATATATTTTAACTTTCATTTTTTACATTTCTAAACACTAATAGAAACTAAATTCTTAAAATCAAACATAACTAGAATATGAAATTAGTTTTGTAAGCACTAAATTTATTTAACACTAATAATATAAAATTTGCTTGAAATTCTAGAATATCTTTTTAAGTACATTAAGTAAATTTTTCTCCAATAATGCAGCAGGTATGAAAACAGTAATGTATCTTTTTCTGTAAAGGAGAGAATTATTTTGACCTATATTTACAAAAAAAAAAATGCTTTCATCACAATTTGACCTAAATTGTAAGTAGATAATAAAATCATGTCAAGGAAAAATTGGCCGATCAAGTGTAAATGACCGTAAATTGTCTTAATATATTACATGAGTGTTTGTATTCGTAATATTTTCACTGACCTGAAATTTTGCCATTGACCTAATTTTTCTCAGGAGTTATTTAAATAGCTATTTTATGTAAATTTTTTTGAGATATTTAAATTATAAAAATTCTGATTCCTATATTTAAATAATTTTCAAAATTAATGTTAAGAATATATTAGATCGGAAGACATTCCGTTTTCTGGCCCTCGCGCCCTCTTCTTGTAAGTGTTCTGGTGTCAGCCTTGCCCAATAAAGAATTCACTCATTATCTCATCTATGGACAGGGTATAGAATTCATTTACTATTTCATCTGTGTATTATAAGAGAAAATAAGTGCTCTCTCTCTCTTTTTCTTTTTCTACTAGTAGCTTGCCTCACTTCTGGCAGATTTCATTTCCTTATTTCCTCATGCTTCTCTAGACTTTTCTCACTTCATCCTTCATTCTTCAAATACAGTCGGACCTCCATATATCGAAATTGAAGGTATCTTAGAAAAATTTCAATATATAGAAACCTGAATTTTCTCTAATGTGGTATAGTAGTCAAGTGATATTTTGTCTGTATTGCCTTTTTCGTGGCCCCTGACGGCAGCGATGGTGGCTCACGGTTTTTAAAACTCCAACTTAAAATGATTTGAAAAAGTTTTGGGAAAAAATATACAAATGAATTTTTTTAATGTTTAAAAAATATATATACAGTATATTAATGACTTAATTAACATAAAAACTGCATAAATACTTATAATATACAATAGATAAGTTCAGCACTAACAGCAGTGTAAATAAATACTCTTTATTCAAGTACTCTTACTGTGTTTTAGTACTAGTCAAGAACTCTTACAGAAATAAATTTCGGTTTCATTCTGTTTTCCGGCCCTCGCACCCTCTCCTTGTTAGATAGATTAACAATTTATTTGTTTTATATATTAATGTTTGGATTTTGTATTGTAATCTATTGAATTATTTCTGATTAATTGAAATATTAATGATTTAATAAAATTAATAATTATAATGCTTCACTAATATATTTAAATAAATACTCAAATTAGCACTTAGACAGGCACAATAACGATTTAATAAGCAAAAAATAGTAGTAGTGATCGAAAGCTAATTTTTTGCTTATTAAATCGTTATTGTGTCTGTCTAAGTGCTAGTTTGAGTATTTATTTAGATATAGATAGACAGTGTAGTATTCATCTTTCTGAGTCACTAATATGTTATTCTTATCCTTAAAATTTCATTATTAATTTACTATTTATCTTATGTGTTTATGCAATATTAGAAGCTAGAGAAATATGCTTTATAAATCAGTCAAATCTAAGTATCCTTATAAAAATCATTTAGACTTTAAATATTTCTTTATTTTGATTCTCTCTACTACATTTTATCTTCCATTCCTATAAACAGTTTTCAATGAATTTGATATATACTAAATTCACATTTAATTACATCTAATATCAGTCAAGTTTCAAAATATTCTTTCAAATTGATAATAGTTTATTCATAAATGAGAAAAGGATAAATTCAGTGTTTTGAATTTGAATTGAAAAGTAAAATTAAGAGAATTAATTTGGATCAGGAATACAGACATCACTTGTGATCCCTTCTGACAATCGGACAATGCATTGTCTGTATTGGTCAGGAGAGATTGTGTGAATAATTTGTATTCCCTGTGTGTTAATTCTCAGATTTTACTCAAAAAATTGGTCAAGAGGGATTGTTTACACAAGGAGGGATTGCAAATTAATCAGGAGAAATTGTAAAAATACTGGTAACCCTTGTATAACACTGTAGATAGGTTCCTAAAAAACACTGTGTTGTGTGAAATCGTATTATATGAAACCTGGTGCAATACAAAAAGGGGAGTTACATTCCAAAACCAATTAAAAATAAATAACTTTCTTTAATTTCACATAAGAAATTTAATTTTTATTAAGAATGTTAATAACATGAAACATATAGAAAGACAAAATATATATGTAAGGCACCAAAAGAAAAACAATAAATGTAAAACAAAAAGAAAGAAATAAGTATAAGCTTATGTAACATTTATTTAATAATTATATTTTCCTTATTGCTGTTCAGTTAAAATGAGAACATTTTTTTTTCTTTTTAACAATGTCAACTTCACTTTCTGAACTTTTTTCTTCATTTAAAGTTTGTGTATCTTCTGCTTTCTTTACTAAATCTGTAATATAATCTGCTGCAACCTGCTACAAAATAATTATTCCTTAACACATACTCAAAAAAAAATTTATGAATAAAACATTTTTCTCTATTTCATATTCCTCTATTGAAGAATAAAAATTTACTTTTTATCCAAGAACTGAATGTTTGGAATGAGAATGAAATACTCAATGGTCGACAATTAACTTAATTTCAAAATTAATTCAATTAATTCAATTTCAAATCAAAATTGAAAATAGACTGCATATCGTCCCTCTTATAGCAAACTATCAAAATTGCATTTATGATTAATTTTAGCAAAGTATTTCTCAATGATTGCATTTTATTGTGTGTCCATAGTGTGGATTACAAAAATTAATAAAAATGTTTTGTGTTGTAGGAGAGTAAATATAATTTTCTAAATGTGTTAATTAAAAACTATGTTTTAAGAGTACCATGTGATATGAGGGTTTTTTGCAATTTTCTGATTGTGTTAGAGTGAAACCATGTTGTAGGAAACAGTGTTATATGATGGTTACCTGTAGTTTGTATTCTCTGTATGCTAGTTCTCAGATTTTACTCTTGAATTGTGTATAGTAGATAGAATTATTATGAAGATTTCTGAAACTACATAAATGTGGAAAATAAATTACATGTATTACAAAATATTAAGCAATAATTATTTAAGTTAACTCACCAGAATGCAAACTTTCCAAACTGGCAAATTTTGAACTGTTATACCATTTGTTGATTCAGTTATTAAAATTTGCCAATTATTTTTTTAAATCCATAGTCTAAAAATCTGAGTTGGAATATTAGAAAGAAATGAAGGTACTGCTTCAAGAAGACCGGGTTCCGGGCGGCCACATGGAACTACTGAGAGGTGCACTAATGTTTTCGGCCGTGAAGCCATCCTCAGGCACTATTCAAATTAGGTGTTCGAAAAAAAAATACACCGTTGCTATGGTGATAGGTTACAAAAATAATAATCTCGTTATACATATTAACAAGAAATATGGTGCAAATATTGGTTACAGTTATAATACTAATAATAGGGAACAATATACAGGCGGATAATATACAAATAATAAATAAAATAAAATAAATGAAATAGAGAATAAAAACAAATTCTTCAATTGGCAATATATTAAACAATAAGTAGTTATAGTTCATTACACTAGGTAATACACGTTTAACAATATTACATCTGCCTTCTCTTATTGATGGCATGTATCCAGGGCTCCCACACTAGCCTAGAGTTTTTTATTTTTCTCTCTTTTTAAGATTTATAATGTTTCAATGATCTCAGGTCTCTACTTGTGCTTCTTCCCACTTTATGGTTAAATCATTAGCAAATACTTCTGTGACTAGGGCCGTGTTTAATCTACCGTGGCGTATGCTCTCCTTGTGCTCAAATAATCTACTTTCTAAATTTCTTGCAGTAACACCTATGTATGAGGCTTCTTCCTGGTCTGCTCATTCTTTATCGGGATCTGATATACTCCACTTCTACTTCGTTGTTGTACCGGTTCCTTATCCGTCCTTAGTAGGTTATAAATGGTTGGGCCCCTATACGATGCTATCTTCTTACAATTATTCCTGGCAATCTTTTGGACAACTTCTAAGGTCTCATATGGTGTGGTACTACTAGGTATTTAGATTCATTCTCGTTTGTTCTATGCTGGTTAGGTTGTTGCAGGGTTAATTCATTCCTCACTTCATTCAGAATTCCTCTTAAGAAGGATTTTTCATAACCATGTCGTATTGCTACATTCTCAATATAAAAAAGTTCCTGTTTCAAGTTCTCCTCTGTATTACAGTATAGGATGGCTCTTCGATAAAAACTTTTAAATGCAGATTTTTTATATACCATTATACCATCGGGTATGACCCGATATGACCCATATGACCCGATGGTATATATATATACCATCGGGTCATTCAACCATCTTGGTATGATAACTGGTATATAGGTGGGCTTCCTATAGACTGTAGTTGTTAAATCTCCTTGGCTGAAGTTGACTTCCAAGTCTAAGAAAAGTATATTTGTCTTACTACATTGGTCTTTCTCTAAAACTAGCCCATATTGTTCAACTGTGAGTGCTCTAACAAATTCATCTATTTTATTCGGTCTCTTCCATATGATTAAGATGTCGTCTATATATCTGGTGTATAATTTCATTTCGGCTCTAAAATCTGGTAATTTCTCTTCTTCAACATTCATTCAACATTCATTTCTAGAGGCCAATGGCTAGCCATTATGGAGAAAAATGACCTCGAAGAAAGACGCGACGAAAGTATACCAGTTCGTTATACTAATTAACAACGAGTTGGCGTGGCAGCGTGGTTAAGCGGCAAACCCCCATGCAGTCGGTCCAAGTTCTATTCCCGCTAGTTACATTTTTTTTTTGTTTATTCGTATTAGCAGAAATATGAATTGAAAAGGTTAAAAACAGCATTAATTAAATATATTTTTCTGTTTGTCTACCATTTTGCTTGAATGATGGTTAATCTTGCGCTAACAGTAAAACACAATGCTGTGCATTTATAAACTGCTTTAATATGATCTACAGTAGGTTGTTTGTTTATATGTTTATGTCGAGTAATCCTCATTTAATGGCAGGGTTAAGTTCTTGAAAATTGTTACTTTAACTTAAACAGAATTAACTGAAACCAAAATTCCCTTTTATCAATTATTATAAGTCAAGGTTATGTTCCATAGATTCTAGTACTAGGAGAGATAATATTTTATAATTTTTCTCATCTAAACATTACTATATTATTCACTAATTGAATGAAATGAAACAAAAGCATGATTTAATTATAAAACTTTGCAAAACAGTTAAACTATACATCATATCTTACAGATAAAGAAAATTATTTCTTGATGAAAGATGGCTTAGGATTTATGGATGTTATATCCATGATTAGTTTTTTAATCTCAGTTCTCAATCATTCACTAATCACCAAATTGATGTGACATTCTAGGTTCTATCACAAGTTGTAAACACTCATAGAAATCTACTAAATTGTACAGACAATTTGGCAATTACAATGTATTGTAATTATACGAATTGTCAAGGATCAATCAGTCTGGCCCAAACCTCTCATCTAAATTTTTCAAGGGTTGGATTCATAATTCAGTTCTGGGTCCACTGATTGGGAAGCCAAAGTATTTCCATCTGGCAATCTGGCCAAATATCCTATGTATTGTACAGGTTAATTAATATATATTATATATAGATAACATTACATATTTGAATTAGTGCTTATGTGAGGTCTCAAACTGCCTGGAATTCTCATGTCAGTTTCTGACACCAGAAGCAGTTTTTGAGTGATGCTCTAATACTTTAAATGAGAAGACGCGTGGGTTTGGCAGTCTGAGATCCAGAAATAGAAGGGAGATATTTGGGGAATAACAAACACTACACCCTTTCCTTAACAAAACAAGTGTTTATTGAATAAAGAAGGAGGAAAGAATTTAATAAAAGGAAATGAACAGTCAAATTTAAATGCATATGAAACAAAAAAGGGGGAAGGGCAGATGCCAAAATATTGTGATGTACCACAACCCATGGAAGACTTTCCTGGAGAGATTTCTTTTTGTCAAATGGATTTCTGTCCTTGCTCTCTTGCCTGTCTTCTCCCTAAATCAGATCTTCTTTGCCTATCTGTTGATTCTCTCAGTCCAGTTTTTCTCTGCCAGTTCATTTCCTTCCCTGTCTGTCCATTGATTCTTCTGGTCTAGTATTTTTCTGCCTGTCCATTTCTTTCCTTGTTGTCCATTGATTCTTCCGCTCCCGTTGGACATTGTTGTATTTATACCTGATGGAGGATTTTTATGGGGGTACCAGCTGGTCTCAGATTGGGATGGTCTTAATATGGGTGCATCTTAACATCCATTTAAAGTATTGAGTTATAAAGCAATACAGATCATTTTTTTAAAGGGGTACAATAAAACGAAAAAATACCAACAAAAAAAAATTACATATTATAAAGATTTAAAAACATATATTATAAAAAAAATATGATATAAATATAAAAGAAGGAAAAGGGGGAAAGGAGCTTCCTGAACTCTACACTCATATAAAATATGGCTACAGTGGTGCCTTGCAATTCGATGTCCTGCAATTCGTCGGTCACGCAATTCGACATTTGAGCTTCGTGGGTTGGCGCATGCGCGAGCATGGAATTGTGTGATGTCATTTGCTATTTGTCAGTTCTTTTTGGGCTACCATGGAATCTTGCCCGTGTTGTATGTGTTAATTTTCAATTCTACATTTTTCAGAAAGTAAAACCGTGTTGTTTGTGTTAATTTTCAATTCCACATTTTTCAGAAAGTAAAAATATTGTTTGTGTTAATTTTCAATTCTACATTATTCAGAAAGTAAAAAATTTGTGGCTAATTTTCAATTCTAAATTTTTCAGAAAGTAAAAAATTTGTAATTATTATTATTTTTCAAGTGATTGTAAGGATGGGTTCAAAGAGAACTGACCAGAGGAATAATTCCAAAAATACACTTGATTGAGCAAAGAGACGAAGAAAAAAATTGTAGATAAAGTTCAGAAAGGTAGAACAATTAAAATGTAACTCAAGTTTGGTGTTCCAAGGACAACTGTGGCAATGTTTTTCAACAGAGAGAGAAGATTATTGGTGGTAGGGTGTCTGCTGGAAAACCTCATTCCAGCATCTAAGGGCTAATAAACTGTGGGTTGTGTATAAAATAGTGTATTTTGTAATTTATTCTTTTTTCAACAGAGAGAGAAGATTATGGGTGGTAGGGTGTCTGCTGGAAAACCTCATTCTAGCATCTAAGGGCTAATAAACTGTGGGTTGTGTATAAAATAGTGCATTTTGTAATTTAGTGTGTTATACAATAGAGTAAAACACATATAATAAAGTAAATACTATAGTGTATCTCTCTCAACTCACCAGTTAGGGGAGTGGAATGGGAACTGATAATGAATAAATCTATTTTACATAGTCTTATATTGGAAATATTGTCCTGCAATTCGACAGTTTCTAAATTCGACATTACTTTGGCAACGGATTAGTGTTGAATTGTGAGGCACCAACTGTATCTTGTTTTCTACAACTACTATAGATTTCCACCATAAGAAAATAGGACTGTATTCCATTTCATTCCTTAATACATTGCTGCCTGGCCTGATCAAGTGGAATAAAATATGTCATCACAATGGACTGGCATTTTACAATATTTTTTGACTTGTTTGTTGTTTTACATAAACTAGTCTGGTTATTTGTTAAGATGAAGAAAAATTTTTGATTTTTTTGTTCCCTTAAAAATCAAAAGGTTTTATTTCATGTAATTGAATAGAAATGAATCTATATTTCATCAATTTTGTAATTATCAAAAAAGCAGATATTGGCAGTTACTCTGTACTATAACAGCAAAAGTGAATAATTTTGTAATTTTTGTGGGACTGCTGGATGGATTTGTATGGCTTTTGGCCTGCTCCTGGTACATGGGTGATGAATAAGGAATGGTCAGTGAGACTTAGTGACTCAGTGACACAGAGACCAACAGTTCCATAATCAATAACTTTCTTTAATTGAGAGAGTGTTTTATTGCAAAACAAAGAGGAATCTGGCAATAGCTTCATAGGAGAATAAATACCTTTTTCTAATTGGGTGTAATCAATTTCATAGCACTGTCTATAGTTTATAGCAAATGTCCAAGTAAATGTCTTCCTTGGTCTTCCAGTCAAGATAATTATTTTCTCTTCCTATTCCGAGGTGAAGGAAATGATCTTTCTGTTTTTCGAAGCAATGTTTCTTGTTTTTTGCCAGCTGTATCCCAGCACACTTGTATCTTGAGCACATAACAAAAAACTACATAAAGAGTTCTCCAATGGCTCCAATGGAGAAGATGGCTTGTCATACTGGAACCAACATTCTTTTCTGTCTGAAGTTTAAAGACTTACTTCTCTGTGCGTGAGAATCTCAGGCAAACCAACTGATCCTTCATTTCACCTTTTCCTGGGGAAAGACAAAATGTTTTTCCACTGTCATTTTTCATCCATATTCTCTCTCTCAAATTCCTATGACACTTGCATGCAACAAAACCTTTCTTCTCTGTCATCTTATCTCTTGTTTATTATTCTTGCTTCATTGTTTTATGTTGTAGAGGACAAAAGTCTCCAGGTAGGATAGCATGATGTTCATAGTTTATTTCTTCTAAGGTGTCGCTCTCTGTAAGACTGAAAATGATAATAACAGGCGTTAGGCCTAAATGTGATAAAAGTCAAGATCTGACACCAGTCGGATCGTTGTATATAATGCCGACAAACACGAGCGGTATGAAGTTGAGACGTGGATAAGGACGGGTAATAATTGTACTGTTCGGCAAATTGCCTCAAAGACTGCATCATCGAAGAACAACTTCCTTTATTCAGAGAGAGAGATCTCCATCACAAATTACTGTGAATGTTGATCACCCATTTAGAGAAAGAGATACCTTGACACAAAAATCCATGGAGATAGATCCGGTTAACACGGACACTGTTGATGATAAAGCAACAGTCTCTAGTCTCTAATAAAAAGTCTTTAGTTCTTTAATTGGAATTTGATTCCTGGAGCGCACAAAATCCTGGTTGATACAGATGGTTGATGAAACACACCACTTTCAACCAACTGCTGGATATATAGATTTTACCGGTAGACAAGAGTGATGGTGAATTAATAGGGTGGCACAAAGAAGACGTGGCTGTAGATGGTTCTTCGTCAATCAAAACGAGAGTGTACCAGAAAAGGTTCACAGTAAAACCCTATGTGATGAAACTCGGTCGTTACTGCAAGAGCGTCTCGAACCAGTTGAAATCTCGGAGGATAGGTGTCGTTGTGAGACAAGTGTCGAATACAACGGGGAATCACTTCGAACCAACTGCTGCCCCGATCGAGGGTAGCAATGGCTCTTATTTACCCATTGACCTTTCCTGACCCTTCTTCCCAGGTAGAGAATTTAGATGTTTATCTCTCAAACATTCTCCGAGTCAGGTGTCTGATCCAGGACTATTTGGCGGACACCTGATGTAAACATTTTCAGCGATTTATTAGGACTGAGGTGAAAGTCTACTGACTGATCGAAATACAACTCATAATGTCATCTTATTTCTTACATGTTTGTTTTGAGAGAGCACCTTGCTTATTTCTCCAGATGTCTCTCTCCTTCCTATCTCTTCCTCGTTTGACCTAATTATGACCAGAGGAAATCAGGGTGGGGGATAAGTTACGTACAATTCGAACTCCGATTCTCCACACTCTCTCTTCAAATTTCTTTCTTTAAAAAATTTTTGAGATGAGGAGTGACACACACCATGTCTGACCTGAATTCCATATCCTCTACATTTTAAAAAATTTTTAAATATTTTATTATAACTGTAAGTAATCATATTTTACAAGGAATGTAATAAATCCTATATAATAAACAAGCTAATATTCATTAAATGCATATTAAATTAAATTTTATAAAGATTTCATGCATTTTAAAATATTTTATTATTTACTATTGTTTAGAAAACAAATTAATAAAAAATCAAATTTTTAATACTAGAGAGCAAAAAAACAATGACAGCACCACTAATATGCTCTAAACTATAAAAAAACAATGATAGCACCACAAATAAAAATAGACCAAGACCTTGATGAATATGGTTTTAAATAGAGCCACATGACATACTCCACTGGGCAGCAGGAAGAATTTTTAACAACTGGTATGCCAGGTGGTCAAAATGATTTTAACACCAATATGTTAAAATCTTTAAATTTTTACATAATTAATTTAATTGTTGCTAGTGATGTAATAGTGAAATGATATTAACTGAGGCAATATTAAATGATGATCTATATAAATGTTCATCTAGTTACAAACATTATTTGCATTTATAAATTTTGTTCTTAACATGAAATTTCATCGTACATTGAATTCAGGCCATATCTACGCTTGCCCGAATGTTACTTGCCCGATCCCCAGTTGCTTGAATCTTACTTGCCTGATTCCCACTTGCCCGAATCCCACTTGTCTGTGTTTTGTAAAATAACATAAACTTCAAATACACCGAAAACATATGTTTCATGATTATGACTATTTAATTCAAGATCAGATATTTACATAATTTATATATGTTTAAAATATTATTATTATTGATTAGATTTAGGGAAGTTTTATAAATTTGATTTTAATGCCTAATAAATTATTTATAAAAATATAAAATAGGCTGCCCACATAATTTTGAATAACAGATTTGAAATAACAAATATGTAAATAGAGTATAACAATTTTTGAAATAAAAAAAATATCAATTTATTATTACAAATAAGGTAGAATTGATAGTAAAATTGAAGCATCAAGTATGCTTAGAATGTTTGTTTTTGCACAATAATATTAATGTACAGGTTACAGAATAATTATTGAGAATAGCCTTACATCAATTATTATTCTTTATAAAATAATTGATAAAACTTTATGGATTGCTTATTGTGTATAAAAAATTTGTTTCTGAAATTATTAATAAAAGAATAAACTGCTTATAAAATCAAACATGAAGTGCTTTCTGATTAAAAGTTTATGTACAACAAAAGAACATTAAATAAAACAGTTTTTGAATTAAATAAGTAATATGTATATAATATAAATTAAAATTAATTATGTGTACAGTCGGTTCCGTAAAGTTTTGTACCTACCTCGTAGGGGCTAAGCTCACCGGAAGTTGATTAGTCGGTTCCATAAAGTTTTGTACCTATCTCGTAGGGGCTAAGCTCACTGGAAGTTGATCAATTGTAAAGTCAGGTGCTCGTACCGAGATTCAAAGCAGTTTCAAATGGACTTGTCTGTTGTGACTGAGAATAGGGAGGGAAGTGAAATGGACTTGTCTGTTGTGACTGAGAATAGGGAGGGAAGTATACGTGGTCTGTGCTCTGAGAGTAGGGAGGGAAGTATACGTGCGGGATGTGCTCGTCACATGCTCTAAACTTACCAAAATAAGCAATAGAGACTGATACAGCATCGGTAGAGCATCTGCCTATTGTTCCGAGGAGCCGAGTTCAAATTTTGTTTGGAGAAACATGGTGTATTTTGTTTTTTCTTTGATCAACATATTAGTTTGTGTTTAAATTTTAAACAATGATTAAAATATAAAAGGTTTAAACATTTTCCAGACAAATGCGCAATATGGTGATGTGTTCATCTTTCGAATCTTGTTTGGAGAAACATTATTTTTTTTTCTTTGGTCAACATAGTTTGTGTTTAAATTTTAAACAATGCAATTAAAATATAAACGGTTTTAAATTTTAACAATGCAATTAAAATATAAACGGTTTAAACATTTTAGTGCAATATGGTTATGTGTTCATCTGAGGTTCTAAAAGATGCTTTAAAAGATGTTCATATCTGAGGTTCTAAAAGATGCTTTAAAATGTAAAAGCGAAGTCAGAAAATTTATTTTTTAAATTATATTTTAAGTTTGAATAAACTAGATACTACATAATAATTTCTTTTTTACATTTATTAAACTCTGGTATTTGCTAAAATCTTTTTAATATTTTTTAATATTGATATGTTTAAATATCTTTCGGAAAAACAAAACATAAAAGCATTTAAGAAATTCCATATAACTGCGTGAACGGTTTAAACATTTAATGAACGGTTTAAACATTTTCCAGACAAATGTGCAATATGGTGATGTGTTCATCTGAGGTTCTAAACATTAAATATTGTTATTAGCCCCTACAATGATGCTGCTGTGTATAAATATCATGACCTAATTATGCCTGTGTGGGTTTGATGGATTTAGATGTCAAAACAAAGTGATATAAAAACAATTAAAAAAGAATTTCAAAATTTAATCCCGAATTTTATCAATCCAGCTATTACATATCAATTTTTCATGTTTATAAAAAACTATCCACTTATGATGGTGGTTCTTAAATTTTTTCAGTTGTTGAAATATTTTTAAAATTATGTTTAAACAAACATTGTTTATATTTGAACCATTCAATAATCTTTGGATTTTTTTTAATCCCATTCTGTTGATTTTATATTCTAATATATCAAAAATTATTCTGATTTTTGAAATGAGACAAATGATTTTGAAATTTTAAGAAAAAATCAAATTCTTCAAACAATGAGCTATCAAATGCTGAAAATTAAAAACTATTGTAGATAATAAGAAAATATTGGTTAATTATTTTAAAATAAACTAAAATATATATTTGACTGCACTCAAGAAGTTAAGACAATTTACATTCATAACGGTGAATGAGCATACAGTAAAGATGTTGCTATTAATGGGAAGAATATTAGGATTATTGATACTAAAGAAAATAAAGAATTTATTAAAGACAAATGGAATATTTTTCTTTTAATAAATGGCAGTTTTGAAAAGTCAATTTCATTTTTTGTTTCAATTTCACTGACATTTATGAGAAAATCATAAATGAAACACCTTGAGACCTTTTTAATGGGCATGGCACTTTTATTGCTTTACTGCTGTCGCTCTCTTCCTAGGAAATTATAGCCAAACCCACTTTACCCCATGATATCTGTATTGGATGGTTTGCTACAATAAGCCACCTGTGGTCCAATTACAGCAACAAAAAGAATATTATAGCTGTTTATGTACGAAATGAGACCATTTTTATATGTATTATGATTTTTTGATATAAATTAAAAAATTTATAAAAAGTATTGCTAAAAATTGTACAAATGATGTAAGAACAAATTAATAAAAATGGCAATATTTCATTGAATTCATGTAATTTTTTAATAATTATATGCAGGGATTATATGGCATAATTTCATTCAACAAAAGTTACATCATAATTGATTTTTTGTAAATAATTTTGGCCAAATTTCTTCATTTATAGCTGGTGAAGGGATTGTAGAACGGCTACTGTTGAACAAAATACAGTCCACTTCCATCTATATTAATAATTTAATAATAAGAACAATTTTATGTACATAACATATTTCAAGTTGTACAGAATAGTTACACAGAGATTTACAGAGTGCAGATCGATACGTCTGGCTGTTAGCATCTCTACAGAAAAAGTGAGAAGTACTTCTGTTGGACAAAAGTGGTTCCAATTGATAGTGCAGTGCTGCCCTCTGGTGAGGATGATATGCCACAAAAGTCCCCCGGAGTACTCTGATCCTTTGGAGTACGAACCAGGAATTGGCATGTGGCGGTATACGTACTATGTATGCATCTCAGTTAGGTAACAAGAAGGAAAAATGAACTTTTCTTCCGCTCCTAGTTGTTTTCGTTTTGGTGTCAATTGTGTTCGGTTTTAAGCAGGGCTTCCTTGTTGACTCAGTGCTAGTAGGCTTTATTACTGCGTGGGTGTAGTCGGTTGTTGTTGATGTGCTTGTGTCCTGGTCGTTCTGGGATGATTTTTGAAAATATTCATCCAGTATATAGGCTGGCTTTACTCTGTCTAAGGATACGATGATATCTCCTCCCTTGTGCACGATTTTCATGGTTTTGTCAGTCCGAGATAAAACTTTATGTGGTCCCGTATATGGTGTAGTCTGAGTGGAGGAGAAGTGTAGTTGCAGCGTAAAAAAACGTGCATACAGTTCTGTAGAGATGAGTGCACGAAAACGATAGATTTTCTGTGGCAGGAAGTCGTCGTGGGCTTCGATTGATTCATTGTTTCACGCAAAGTTTGAATATATTGTGAGGTACATGGGTTTGAGTGTTCAGAGTCTATCGTGTCTGCAGGGAGGCGTATCGGCATGCCGTAACTAGCTCAGCAGGTGTTGCTTGAATGTCTGTCTTTATCGCTGATTGTATACCAAGGAGCACCGTGGGCAGAGTATCTGTCCACCGTACTGTTTCGTGAGCTGTGATGGCTGCTTTTAAATGCCTGTGGAAATGTTCCACAATTCCATTGGCATGTGGATGATAAGCAGTGCATCTAATCCGATTGGTACCCAGCAATGAAGTGAATTCCCGGAACAGGCGGGATTCAAATTGCCGTCCTTGATCCATTGTTATTGTGATTGGGCAGCCGAAACGTGCAATCCATCCGGCGTAGAAATTTCTTCCTACTGTTTCAGCTGATGTGTCCGGCATAGGAAAAACCTCAGGCCATCGAGTGAATCTGTATATGGCTGTAAGACAGTACATGTTGTCCGCTGATGGTGGGAGGGGTCCTATAATGTCTATATGAACATGGGCGAAACAGGCACAGGTTGAGCAAAGGTTCCTAATACTGTTTTTGTATACCGATGAATTTTTGAGCGCTGACAGGCAACACAACATTGAGTCCATTTCTTAATGTCTTTTCGCATGTCGGGCCAGATGTATCGGTCAGATATGAGCTTTTGTGTTGCTCTTTTTCCGGGGTGCGACAACCCATGGAATTGTTGAAATATTAATTATCGATATGATGCAGGGACAAAAGGTCGGGGTAGACCTATGGACATATAACAATTGAGATTCTGCTCCGTTATGTGTGATGGTTTCAGCTCCAGTTTTAGGGAGGATGATGCAGATTGTAAGAGAGCCTGTAATTTGGGATCTCTTGTTTGTGCATCAGTGAATTGTTTGAAGTCTAGATGATGTGTCATACTGACCTGATTTATTTCAATACGGGATAATGCATCTGTGACCGTGTTGGCAGTGCCCTGAACATATCTGATGTCCGTCGAGAATTGTGAGATGTAATCTAAATAACGTAATTGCCGAGGGGAGCATTTGTCGGGCTTCTGGCTAAATGTATATGTGAGTGGTTTCTGATCAGTATAGATGATAAACTGGCATCCTTCCAGTATGTGTTGTAGACAGCAGATTGAGGTGTACACTACTAGTAGCTCTCTATCATAAGTTGACCATTTGCGTTGTGAAGTAGATAATTTTACAGATAAAAATGCAATTGGTTTCCAGTCTGTACCCTCCTCCTGCATGAGTGTGCCACCCACTGCTAAATCAGATGCGTCTACCCATAGGCTTAACTTGGCACCAGGAATGGGATGGTTTAATAGCATAGCTCTTGATAGTGCTGTTTTTGCTTCCTTGAAAGCTTTTTTAGCTGTGTCCGACCAAGAGAATGATGTGGGAAGTAGGACAGAATTTCGCTGACGGCGTTTTGTTTTTTGTTGTTGTCCCTTGAGTAGTTCCTCTAGAGGTGCTAGGATGTGAGTGGCCTTGGGAATAAATTGCTGATAAAAATTGAATAGTCCCAGGAATCTGTGCAGTTGGGTGACATCTGTGAGTTGAGGATATTTAATTATTGCCTCCACTCTCTGAGGAAGTGATTCCAGTCCTTGTGCTGAAACTCTGAATCCTAGAAATTCGATGGAATTTATACCCAGTACACACTTGGATGGTTTAATTTTTAGGCCATAATCGTTTAGCCTGGCGAAAAGTGCTTCTAGGTGTTGTGTGTGTGTTTCTGTAGATGTGGAAGCCACCAGTATGTCGTCGACAAAAGCATATACACCTTCGAGTCCTCGTGTGACTTCATCGATGAATCATTGGAAAGTTGCTGATGCATTACACAAACCAAACTGCATGCAAGTGCTCTCATACAACCCAAAGGGAGTAATTATTGCGGTTTTGTGGATGTCATCGGGATGTTTAGGTATCTGGTGGTATGCCTTAACTAAATCGATCTGTGAGAAAATTTTCGAACCATTCAATTCTGCTGTGAAATCTAGAAGATTTGGGACACTGTATCGGTCATTTACAGTTCGGGCATTTAGTGCTCTGTAGTCCCCAACAGGTCGCCATTCCGTGCTGTCTTTCTTCTTTACCATGTGTAAAGGTGAGGCATAATTACTATTGGATGGGCACATGTCCATCCAATCCCCAGTTGGATCATTTGCTGGAATTCTTGTTTTGCGATTCTTAAACGATCTGGAGCTAAACGACGAGGTCTGGCGTGGACCGGTGGCCCGAATGTTTCGATGTAATGGCACACTGTGCTTTACTGTTTGTCCAGGTTGTGGTGGTTTGCTGATGTCGGGGAATTTTGCTAATATGTGATGGAAATTATTGGTGCTGTTGATCACACGGATCGTATGGATACATGTTGTTCGTATTGTCCCTTGTGTCGAGGCCTGTGTCTTCATATCCCGGAGATGGCGTCTATGTAAGTCCGGAGCTAAATCGTAGGCAAAAAGAAAATCAGCTCCTATAATAGGCACAGAAACATTTCCAATAAGGAAAGTCCATGTGTATTTCCTGCTGAGACCAAGATCAATTGTTATGCTGCATTGTCCATAAACTGGTATAGTGGACGAATTTGCGGCGGTCAGTGTCATTGTTTGTCGGTTCTTTGTTCTCGAACCAGGTATGATGGACACATCGCTCCTGGTATTGATTAAGAAATTTGTTCGAGATAATCTGTCTCGGACAAAAAGGCGACAAGGAGTTAGTTGCCATTACTCCCCGCCATGGTTGTTTTTTTGGAATTTGCATGGAGGTGTGCACTTCTTTGCCTTTTTACCAAACTTTTGATGGAACCAGCAGATATGTTGACGTGTATTGGAGTGGCTACGTGGATGTTGGGTTGGTCGTCGTGTGTTTGTTGCTTCCTGCAATTTGTTGATCTGAATTCATAGCCTCTCGACCTCGCATTGGAGTTCCGCCACAGCTGAGTAATCTGGGCTTGGTGCAACAGAATGCACTTGCGCGGGGTTGACCTCCATTATTTGATCTGCGATATCTGCTGCTGTGTCCGGAGTCAATGGCGTTACAGCAGCGAGGATTGACTGTGGCGATGACAACTACTGTTGCAGAAATAGTTCTAATAGCAGTTCTTGTGACACATTATGACTTTCTGCTCTTCTGCGTAATTCCTGTAGCACTTCCGATTGTCGCCGATCGCCTATGGGTTTGTAAGCGAGTAGTTTGTGCAGTTGAGCTGATGATGATTCACTACAGCATTTTAATAGTTCTGTTTTCAAAGTTCCGTATGGGTCCATTGGGTCTGGCTTGATGATAACGTCACATATGATTGTTGCTGTCTTGGGAGGCAGCGCGGCAACGATATAGTTGTATTTTGTTAAAGATTCCATGATTGGTTTTGGTGTACCCAGAGAAAATTTTAATTCGCACATTGAAAAACCATAGAGCGGGATCACTGAAATTGTATGGGGGTATGCGAACCGCTCCAATGGACTTGGCCATGGTGTCGTTTCTACGATCGGTTTAGATATATCGTTCGATTTCCACGGTGTTATATTCTAAGTTACTTACAGTACCTTCTATAAGTTCTGACGAGATCATATTAAGATGTCGAGGTGTTGAATCGGCGAACAAAGTCCTTTGTTGCAGCTATAGTTCTTGTGTCGAGATTGTCCGGCTCACCAATGAAGGGATTGTAGAATGGCTACTGTTGAACAAAATACAATCCACTTCCATCTATATTAATAATTTAATAACAAGAACAATTTTATGTACATAACATATTTCAACTACTAATAAAATAATCTTCAACACTTCTTTAAGCGAAAAAAATATAGTTTAATATCTATTTTTCGCTTAAAGAAGTGTTGAAGATTATTTTATTAGTAGTTCAAATAAGAAGCGAAAGGTATTTTAAATTTATTTTACATATTTCAAGTTGTACAGAATAGTTACACAGAGATTTACAGAGTGGAGATAGATACGTCTGGCTGTTAGCGTCTCTACAAAAAAAG
Organism: Olivierus martensii; assembly: GCA_000484575.1. NCBI lineage: Eukaryota > Metazoa > Arthropoda > Arachnida > Scorpiones > Buthidae > Olivierus > Olivierus martensii. Next base: position 26,784 of record AYEL01087939.1, read on the forward strand.
TGAGAGGTGTTTCTGTTGGATAAAAGTGGTTCCAGTTGGTAGTGCAGTGCTGCCATCTGGTGAGGATGATGCACCACACTGGTTTTGTTCAGAATCGATACGTCTGGCTGTTAGCGTCTCTACAAAAAAAGTGAGAGGTATTTCTGTTGGATAAAAGTGGTTCCGGTTGGTAGTGCAGTGCTGCCATCTGGTGAGGATGATGCACCACACTGGTTTTGTTCAGAAGAGAGATGGCTGTCTAAAAATTATCAATTATTTCATTGAATGGCTAAGATTTCATATGGAAGAATCATGTTTTATGCAATTTCACATACAAAACAAAAAGTTGTGAAGGAAATAATTCCAAAAGAAATGCTTATACTGTTAGAGGATGAAATTTTCTATAAAATTTTGAAAATTTCACAGATTTCATCAAAAATTGAGTGAGTTGTTATAATTTTAATTTTTTGCATGTTAATTAGGCTTTATTTTAATTATCGGTGGCAGGCAATTACAGGCAGAAATTGACGTGTCCAGCTCTTATGGTTAAATATACAAAAGAAAAACTGTATCAATAAATCACTTTAATACTTTTTATTAAGGACACTCATACTGAGGATAAGGAATTAGTGTTTGTTGACTTTTCAAAACTGCCATGTTGAATTTATTAAAGAAATATATTCCATTTTTCGTTAATAAATTCTTTATTTTCTCTAGAATCAATAATCCTAATATTCTTCCCATTAATAGCAACATCTTTACTGTATGCTCATTCACCAACTGTTGTTAATGTAAATTGGCTTAACTTCTTGAGTGCAGTCAATGTTATGAAATTAAGCAAATTAATTAATATGCAAAAAAATATGAAATTTAAATTGAGATCTCTCTTAATTTTTATCAAAATCTTTTGAAATTTTCTCTATTTATTGGATTTTTTTTATTCTCTTCCAATCAATATAAGCATTTTTTAAATTTTTTTCACAACTTTTCATTACATATATGAGATCAATAAAAACATGATTTTTCAAGTTTTGATCAATCATTGAATCGTTCATTGATAAGTGCTATTTTTCAAAGTATACCATAATTATTAAAAAAATTTATATGAACTCATTGAAATATTGTCATTTTTATTAATATTTCATATTTATTAACTTGTTCTTACATCATTTACACAATTTTTTGCAATATTTTTTATAATTTTTTTTATTTATATGAAAAATCCTACTGCTAACATGTATGAAAATGGCCTCATCTAGTACATAAAACGCTATATTTTCCTCTAATTAGATCGTTGTTGGTGACACTCTGGACCCAATGCCACTTACTCACATTTAAAATAGACTTGCCTGCAATTTACTGAGACAGGAGTGATTGCTATAAAGCAATAAAGGTGCCAAGTGCCTTTAAATAGCCTGAGAGAATTTTCTCCTAAAATTCATTGAAATTAAAACAAAAAATGGATAATTACGATATATTTTATTTTAACAGAATTAATCATTATTTTCTTATTTACAATATTTTTTTTCATTTTCAGAACTTGATAGCTTATTTTAAGAAAAATTTGAATTTTGGAATTTTGAAGAAAAAAAATCATTTATTGAATCACATAATCAGAATGTTAGATTAGACAATAAAATTGACAGGATGGGATAAAAAAAAATTCCAAATTCTATCAAGCTATTCAAATATAAACAATGTTTGTTTAAACAAATTTTTTCAATTGCTGAAATATTTTTTAAAATTATAAGTCCCAATATCAAAAGGGTGTATTTTCAGCAATGACACACAAAAAACTGATTTGCAAAAGCTGGATTAATAAAATCAGAATTGAATGTTTTTAATATTGTTTTTTATTGGTTTTTGTTCCATGGCCTTGATGCATATAGAAAGCGCACACATTCAAAGGATTAGACAGATTAATCCTATATACATCTGTCTTTCTTTTTTGAGGGGGGTATTGGTTTGTATTTGCTTTTTTTTTTTTTTTACTTTGTTTCTTCTGGAAAAGGCAATATTAAACCCAATTTTTATCTCAATTTTTGGCATCTTAAAATTGAATCTGATACTTCCATCTGCTTATAGTCTGTTTCCCCTCTGTGTGCATTTTCCATCATTTTTGTCTTATAGCCTATTACTATTCCCTCACTGTATCCATGCTGCTCGACTTCATCCAAAATCCAATTCAATTCCTTCTTGACTAGAACCAAATTAGTGCATTCACCTATTTTAAGAGAGACCTGAATGAGGAAATTTTATAGTGCCATGGGTTTAGTGACCATTTGGGAATCAGAAAAGCTGTGTATGTTCCTATCTTAAATTTTTCAGTGTTATAGTCTCCTGTTTAGTCATGATATCCAAATAATTCAATGTTTCTTCACTATTCCTTTCAAGTCATAACTTAATCTCTAGGGAAGTGTTTGTAAAAACATTTTCGATATTATCTTTCACTATGCTTTCATGCGAGATGAATATTTCACCTATATAGCATCTAGAGAATTTGACTTTTGGTAATAAAATTGATAGAACCTCTTCTTTTCTTTAATATTAATTTGGCCAAGATGCCAGCCAGGGGACTGCTGATTGATATATTTCTCTTGTACACATAGAACTTACCCTGGAAATCAAAGTCTAAAAACATTTACCATGCACAGTAATTGGCAAATGTTCCTATCATCTCCCTATCAGACTTGGAGGATAGATGTTTTATCAAAAATCAGTATAACTCTGTATAAACGGGTTAAATTTTGATTGAATCAATGAATGATGATTCATAATCAAACATGGACATCATTTCTTGGAGAGGGGACTTATTATGTTGAGGTCCTCTAAGAACTCTTGGATTTGAGCAGCAATTGTATTCATATTCTTTTATGCACTCATCTCACCAAGCAGTAACTTTTTTCCATTAGATAGCAAGATGACCTAATCTCCTAAGACATTTAAAAATTATAATAAATAAGATCTTTACCTTCAATATAAAGATATTTTTGATTAATTAACATCAGTTAACACATTCTGAAAGGAACAAAATATTCCACAATTGTAACTCTATGCCTAATATGTAAGGAACCAATAATTTTAGGTTATCCACATGTACTGATTCTTTTCTTTTCATTGGTTTGATAAATTTAAATTGTTTTTATTTAATATATTGATGGATTTATCTATTAGAATAAAATATAAAAGTTTACAATTAAACAATTTTTTAGCAATGGACATAGAATAAACAATGTAGAATGAATATTGTTTAAGGCATCAAACTAGATTTTTTAATTTGAAGTAAAATATTTTTCTGTTGAGAATTATAAAACATATTATTTTCTGTTAAGAGCATATTAGATAGAAATAGAAAAACTAGAATTTTGTTGCTAGGTTTAGTGATATGTAGTTTAGAAATTTTTATAATTTTCTAAAAAAATGTTTTCATGTACATTATTGATGACAAAGTAATAAATAAAACTGAAAAGATAAATAAAAAAAATGCTATCTATTGTCTCAAGACTGCAGATTTTAACATGCTCATATTTATGGTGATAGCTATACCATACCATACTTTGGTCCATAGGACCATACTTAAATACAGGTAGGCCTTGAATAGTGTGAATAATTGGTTCCACAAATTTCTCGCACTAATCGAATTCACACTATTCAAAGTATTAACTCTATGTAAAATATGGTAATTGATTCTTGCTTTGTGAGTTCCGGCCATTAGCCAACCTCACGATGAAAAACTATAATACTGACTGTACAAGAAATTGGCCATTAGCTAACTTCACAATGAATAACCACAATAAACTTAACACTAACTTCAGTTTAAAAGAAAAATTTATTTTCATATTTTACATCATTGTTCATCATCTAAATTATTAGCTAATCTCACGATGAATAACCACAATACTAACTTAACACTAACTGTTTATGATATTCTGGCCATTAGCTAACTTCATGATGAATAACCACAATACTAACTTAACACTAACTGTTTAAGAGAAAATCCACGATGAATAACCACAATAAACTTAACACTAACTGTTTAAGAAATATAGGATGAAGAATAACCACAATAAACTTAACACTAACTGTTTAAGAAATATTTATTTCCACAATACTAACTTAACACTAACTGTTTAAGAAATATTTATTTTCAGATTTTACACCATATTTTTACATCATTGTTCATCATTTAAATTAATAACCACGATAAACTTAACACTAACTGTTTAAGAAATATTTATTTTCATATTTTACTCGTTAGTGTTCACTAAATTAATAGACTACCAGGATTGCGTCTCAAACCATCATCACACCAATTAATAACCTACCAGGAATTGCATCTCATACCATCATCAAACCAACTGCCAAATCGTCACAGGAATTGCGTCTCATATCATCATCAAACCAACCGCCAAATCAAAAGGAATTATGTAATCTCATACCATCATCAGACCAACCGCCAAATCAAAACCAAAATATTAAATCGAAAGCGGAAGTTGAGCGCTGCGTTTCTGTCGCTCAGTCACATCCATTTTTTGCTCTAGCGTGATCACTAATCTCTTCTTTTTTTCGTTTCCTGTTTTTTTTTGATTCACATTAATTAGAAGATTTATCATTCTCTTCAACAACATCAACTACCGATTCAGCAATCTCTTAAAATGTAAGTTATTTAATTTTTATTTTTAATTAAATAATAAACTTTCAAATGTATCATTTCTAGATATAAAACATTTAAGACATTAATTTTAGGTATTTTATTATTGAAAGTATCATCTGAAGGAATTATTGGAGTCTAAAATAATTTTTCATTTGTGATAAAAATGGAGGCACCTTTTCATTTCATGTATTTTATTTTATTTTATTTTTTATTCACATTAACTAGAAGGTTTATCATTCTCTTCAACAACATCAACTACCGATTCAGCAATCTCTTAAAATGTAAGTTAATTTTTTATAGTACTTGCAGAAACCGTTTTAATTAATTCTCAACATAAATCAGTTTAATCTATGAAGACGAATACACTGTCTCAACAGCATAATAAATCAATAATCTAATTCAATATAATGATTGATTTTAAATATATTTAATGCCAAAAATTTTATAATTAATTTACCAATACTTGTTAAATATTTTCCCATAGATTCATCACATCACTTCCTTTAGTTTTCTCTCTTATTTTTTCGTTCAGTCTCTCTTCTTGTTCTTTAGTGAAATTATTTTTCCAATCACCTATTATACCTTTTCTAACAAATTTGTGATTATTAATAGCATTTGGTGTATTAGAATCATTTTTAATGTATTCATATATATATTTCCATCCAATAGGTAAATTATCCATTGTTACTTCTAAATAATTATAAAATTCATCATAATAGTTATTGACATGTTTCTTCATATACTCAAAGCTGCTGTAGTAAAGAATATCATCTAATATTTTAGAATTTTCCATTAGGTCTCTTTGATACTCTTCACCAATGAATCTAGCCAACTTCAGAATTTCTTCTTTTGTATCTCGTTTTAAATTTTCGTACGTTGTAAAGTAGACATTTTTATCATTTCTGTGTTCATACCACGGAATGAGATGATCGAAATAATCACCATCTTCCACTTCTCCCCTCAGAAACATCTCGAAGAATTCACTAAAAGTGGTATCTGCAAAATCGTACGAGAGGAACGATTTCGCATGGTGATACAACGAAACGCAGCAATCCTTTGGATTTCTCGCAACATAAATATATTTAGCATGAGGATAAAATGGCGTCAACTGAAAAGGTAGATGCAGTTTCAGTGCTCCCTTTGTTGTCATTAGATCCACAGCATCTGCACCTGCTTTATCTAAAAATGGAGTGTTTCTAAAGAAGTCCATTGCATTCTTCAACGGTTTGCCTCTTCTTAGAATCAGCATGACGATATGTTGCATCCAGGTGGTACCGCACTTTGGATAAGTCACTATAAACAAATCGTTCGGTTTGGGTTTGTAATTGACAGCAGAGTGAAAAGCTTCTTCAGAAAAATATCTAGATACTAAAATCCCACAAACTTTCTTATAAGCAGCAATTCTTTCTGTAGATTTATTTGTACTCTAAAGAAAAATGCGCATTTAAATATTTATTCATTAATTTATAATACAGTTATCAATACTGTATTTTTAAATCTAGGATGAATACATACACACACAGTAAATGAGTTTAAAAAAATTGTTTACTCACCATATTTTTACAAGTAACTCCTATATTGTATGTAGCAGGAGTAACGTTATCGGTATTTGTTAACATGTTTTAAATACGTCAAGAATTATGGCTTAAATAAATTTAGGAGATAATTGGTTATTGTATGTAGCAGGAGTAACGTTATCGGTACTTGTTAACATGTTTTAAATACGTCAAGAATTATGGCTTAAATAAATTTAGGAGATAATTGTTATCTTCACGAATAATAAATTTGTTATTATTTTATCGAATGGTGTCAACTGGGCTATTTTTTTACCTGCTATATATCTATTATTTATGTAACCCCAAAACATACAAGATAATATGTTGAGAAGAAAAGCAGTTGTTCCTACTAATGTTATTTTATTCTAGATTTTTGTTTATATTATAGTATAAAAAGAAATAAAATTTTTATTAATATCTGCATGTATGTATCCTACAAGCAATATTAGCGTGAAATCTAAAAACAATAAAGCATTTCATATTCTGTAATTTTAACCATATATGAACATGAAATATGTATCAGTACTTGCAGATAATGACAATCAAGTGATATGAAATATAAAATTTTCGATGTTTATCCTTGTATGTAATGTTTCTACGTCCAAACATATCATGGCCGGATGGTCGTGTGGTAAATCTGTTGCTTACCACATTGGAGGATCCGGATTTGAACCCGGATCCTACACTTCCAGTTTTCAGGAGGGGCCCGGCCCGTTGAACCCCATCCTTCAACCATCCGGTTCACCCAATCATGGGTGTTGGCCAGCCTGTAATGGGCTTTATAAGTAGCCCCCGCCAGATACAGTATATCCCTCGAGATATGGCGACAACCTACCTAAACTTACCAAATATATCATCACATTTGCATTTAAAAATATACATTTTTTAAATTATGGCAAGTAATTTTACTTAAATAATAAAAAATGCTGCTTTTATTGAATTTTGTGCAAGACCTATTTTGTTTAACATTTCTTTATTTTTTTAAATTAAAAATAAAATTCCGAACTTATATTAAATATTAATAAATGAATATATTTATAAATTACAACACAGTAGTAATTTGATGTTATTTAAAGCTGATACATTATAAAAAGAAACTAAACAATATGTTTCGAAGCTGCAGATTCTACGGTTTTTAAAGGATAACTAACTGTTATACATATTAAAATTAGCTAATGTTTGATTGTCAAAATTAATTGCACACAATGTAAGAGTTTAATTTTACTTTTAGTATAAAAACCACACATTACTATATACAACTAAGCCAATTTAGTACATCGATGATAAATCTAACAAATATTTATTTTATATAAATAACATTATTTTATGTTGCTATTTTATATTACAACAGTTTCAGTTCACCTAGTTAGTTTGTATAGAAAGTAGGTCGAAACATCTGTTTCGACATATGCGATATTCTATGAAAGAGTGAATTTGATAAAATCGATAAAATTTTTAATTCAGGATCGTCGTAAGTACGTTTATTTATTCTGAAACGGATAAAATTATTATTTTATAAATGCTGTAACTTTCAGGTTAGATTAGATTAGTATAGTTAAACCGCCATATCGCACAAGGGATATTGCATTATCTACAGCGACCACTTATAGGGCCTACTACAGGCTGGCCAACACTCATTATGTGTCAACCAGAAGATTGGGGTTCAATAGGCTAAGCCCTGATCTCTACTGAAAAACTGCAAGTGTAGGACCCGGATTTGAACCCGGTTCCTCCACGGTGATAAACCACAGATTTATTACGAGGCCATGTGGCTAACCTATATCTTTCAATAATTTATCTACGTATACCAGTAGTTATATCATAAATTAATAATTTATATAGCATCACTGCAAGTAATATTAATGAAATATTGAGAAAAAACTATATATAATTATTCTCTTCAGTTTTAATCGATATTTGAGAAAGTGTAAAAATACATCAGTACGTGTACCACCACAATGATTCGCAAGAAAATTATCAACATTTATGGTTGCATGTCATCACTCTACGTCTAAAATATCGACATTTTTTTTTTCATTTTAGAAGTACAGTACGTATTTTTTAAAATCTTTTATTGAAATATTTAAAATATGTTGCTCGCTAATTTAAACAATTATAGATAACATTAAGGCTGATATCAATATAGTATGTTCTGAGAAGAGCAGTTAGATAAAAATTATTAATACGATCCAGTTATTTTGTATTTTTTTTTTTAGGTCATTTCCGATATCCAGTGTCACTTGATATTGATTGACCTGAATAATTTATTTTACTTACCAAACTATTTTTTTTAATTCGCATCATTTCTATTTTCATTATTATTATTATTATGGCTTGAATTATTTTTTAAATTTTGTTCAAATCGTGTATAGGTTGAAGTATTTATTACTCTTTGAAAGCCGTCATACGGTTTATAAAACTAATAAATAAAGGAGAAATATATTATAGTTTCCTATGCAATAATTTATAGAATATCATCACTCGGATAATATATAAACTGGAGAATAAAATTGCTTAATAATGCTTGATAGAATTGTATAGGAAACATTTAAAAATTATTATTGTCATAATTTCAAAAATATAGTATATTTAAATAAAATTAAACAATGAAAAATAGTAGCTGATAATTTTCATAAATTAAATATTTTTATTTGTTTATTAAATTTGTGTATACGATGAAATGTAATCATTCTTGCTCCAGTGTCACATTCTATGTAGATTGTTGCAATTCATTATCTTATTAAGGAGAATATTTCCGCAATTAATCCACACTCTGCGAAATCTCCCCAATGATCTGGCAATTGAAAGCAATTATATCAATTTAAGTTAAAGAAAAGCTAAAAAAAAAGTATTGGCTTTTAGTTTTCTGCTTTCTATATTAGTCTTGGGATAATCACCTTTGTAAGTAATGGCAAGATTCTGCTTTTCACGGAATCTGAGATTTTTTGCATAATATTTTTAGTCATATTACTAGTGGTAAATCGGTATATAAATCAATCGCGAAGACGGAACCGATAAGTAGCTATATGAAAAAGTACTTATCACAACGAAGTGAATATCTGTGCGCGACGCCATCTTGAAAGCGACAACGTCATGTGCGACCGAACCGATAAGTAGCTATATGAAAAAGTACTTATCACAACGAAGTATCAATACCGGTGCGCGACGCCATCTTGAAAAAGACAATGTCTTGCGCGATACTTTCAAGATGTAAAATTACACTAATTCGTGTTATAGAAGAGCGATTTCGTTATATGAATACGTATTATAGAAGAGCATGTTATAAGGGAGTTTACTGTAATACATCTTGAAAGTGTCGCGCAAGAATTATCAAACTCCTTGGCAAGAACACTTTCATGATGATACAATTATACATCTTGATGCAAATATATATTATATATTAATGTATATATATAATATATAAATCCATAAATTGCATAAGTAACTTATGGATTTCAACATAAAACCATAACTCACATAATCGTAAGAATAATTCTCGGCGTATTTTTGGCTTTTAAAACAAGGTATAAAACCATAGCAGGTTTTCGTCATTACGATGATGGTCACGTGATGTTTTACTTCTCGTTCAATATGGCAGCGGTACATAGTTCGTTTACCAATTCTGAAGTAAATTTTTCGAAATATCTTCTAATCGGTGCCGCTTTCGTCCATGATACTATTATAATTTTTGACCAATTTGATGAGATCTATCGAATGGTATCATAATTGGCAATTCCGGGAAAAGCAGAATCCAACCATTTTTTCTTTTTCAAACATGACTTTGAATAATTAAATTCTGATATTAAAATAAGTATATGCATACTTTTAGTTTATCACTATTTAGTCATATTTATCTATTTGAAAAACAATTAAAAAACCCATAAAGCAAATCAAATATATATTTAAAAAAACCTATAAATAGCATATAAAGAAACATATAAATATAGTGATTAGGTTACTGTGTAGGGATTTGTAATAAATAAATAAAAAATTATCTTAATTTGCTATGAAAATGACATCGATTATAAATATTCGATTCGATAAATATCGTATCGAAATGTGTCGATTACGTTTTAAAAATAGTCAATTAATAGCATTTAAATAATTTAAAAGCAATTGCAACTTTATATATAGGATATGTGGGTAGAATTGTCGCCTTACCGAAGCACGGCGAAAGTGGTACACATCGAAAGGGGGGGCCGAAACATGCAAAAACTCCCTAGTGAATCAAGGGTCGAAGATCAAACGTTTACAAGATATAGACCCGCAAAGTTCTGTTTATTGCAAATGGCGCATGCAGTTTGACGTTGTGCTCGCCTCGCTGTGGTCTGCGACGCGACGCGTCCCGTTCCCATGCTGCACTACCTATGCCTCCTAGATGCCTCTGTATTTCGTAAACGTTTGACCTTTGACTCCTGGTCCATTAGGGATGTTTTGCATGTTTCGGCCCCCTTTCGATGTGTATCACTTTCGCCGGGCTTCGGTAAAGCGACAATTGTATCGATATGAGCGTTCAGTGATTTAAAACTGAATTGAAAAATTAGGTAATCCTGCAGTTTAGGATCTTGACACTTACTTAACCAAGAATCTTTGTACTTACTTGAGGAGTACTCAAGGGAGTACTTTATAGTCTTGTGCAACGTTGCAGGATTTTCTGTTTTATATTAAAATGTAGGTAATTTTTATTTAAAATAAATCATTTGATAAAGCCATTTACTGTATATATATGGATGGATAAAGCTTATATAAAATGAAAAATTAAATATATTGTTTGTAAAATGATTTAATTATTTTAAATAAAAATTCCCTATATTTTAATTCTAAAACAGAAAATCTGATAATGCTGCAAAATACTGCTTAGGTAAGTAAACGTCAAGACTCTAAACTGCAGGATTACCAATTTAAAATTTAATGTTTAAATTCTTACATATCGATTTTGCTTTCAGATATTTGTGAATTTTAATATGGACTACGAGATAAAGCGACCTAATTATCAGGATTGTGATGGATTTATTATTCCAGCGGCCTTTTCACAGAAAGCATTTCGTTCTGCTGTCAATTATATACCTAAACCGGGACAATTATTTATCGTATCGTTTCCAAAATGCGGAATGACGTTAATGCAACAAATAATTTTTTTGATATTTAATAAAGGAAAACCTGCAAGCGATTTTGGAAAAGTCATGAAGAATTCTCCTTATCTGGAACTGAATGGAGCCGATGCCGTGGATTTTATGGATGGACCAGGAGCCATAAAAATCCATCTACCATTCAACTTAGCTCCGTATTCTCCGGATGCAAAGTATATATATGTAGCTAGAAATCCGAGAGATTGTTGTGTGTCCTTTTACCACCATACAAAAAATGGAGAACTTTATAACTTTTCAGATGGGACCTTTGACGAATTTTTCGATCTTTTCGTGAACGGTCAAGTAGAAGGTGGAGATTACTTCGATCACCTTTTATCTTGGTATCGACATAAAGATGATCCTAACGTTCATTTTGTAACTTACGAAAATCTGAAAACAGCTAAGAGAAACGAAATAATGAAAATCGCGAAATTTATGGGCGATGAACATTACGATAACTTGTTGGAAAACAAAGATATTTTAGAAAATGTTCTTAAATATAGCAGTTTTCAATACATGAAGAATATCGTACATGATCACTTAAAAGAATTATCCGAAAAACCAAAACTAATTCACGAAGATGTAGCATTACCTTCAGGATCGAAAGCCTTTCGACAATACATGAAAAATCATCCTCATCTATCTGTGACTTTTAAAGGCGAATTTATTCGAAAGGGCATTATTGGAGATTGGAAGAATCACTTCAGTCCGGAGCAAGAGAGGAGAATGGATGAAAAAATCAAGGAAAAATTTGGAAACAGCGATGTGATGAACTTATGGAGTGAAAAATAAACACCATTTAAAGTAAAAAATGAGGTTACATAATGTAGCAATTTATTTTAAATAAACTTTATTAAACTGAATACAATGCATTTATTTTGTGTTGAACTTAAACACGTGTCCAAATACAGCATTAGGGTGTAAAATAATTAGATAATAAGTTAAATTAAAACACAGTCTCTAATTTTCCTGTATGCAAATTACCGTATATGTAAGTTGCATATACAGCATTATACTAACAAATAGAGTGTAAAATAATTAGATAATAAGTTAAATTAAAACACAAGCTGTAATTTTCCTGTATGCAAATTACCGTATATGTAAGTTGCATATACAGCATTATACTAACAATTGACGAAAACACGAGGCACCTGTTTTGTTGTCTGTAGTTTTCTTTTTAACTGAGCAACTGTCGCCATCTGTTGACTGGAAAATAAAATAATTTAAAGTAAATGTAACGGTTTATAAATAGTAAAGGACACATTCGACGTAGGGAATGTTAGTCACATGAACGAGAGCACTGAAGTATAACACGTTAACAAGATAATTTCTTTTATTTTTAAAGAGGAAAGGCGTTCTACGTATACAGTAATATGCTTTCGTAGTTGCTGCACTGAACGATCAATAAAAGGTATGTTAAAGTATTGATTATTTGTAGATTATTCTAATAGAAATAAAGGATAAAGAATGAATGAGTAATGTAAGAAAATTAAAAACTAGATAGTTTTTTGGTCATTTTAAATATTTGAAAAATGATATTATGATTACAAAAGATTATATTTTTTTTAACTTGAAAATAAAATTAAGATTTTTTAACGTTGTTTATTATACTGTTAATAAGACGAATGAATATTGTAATTATTTAAAATTAAATTTAAAATCAGGTCTTGTATACAGAGTAGAAGTTGCATGCAAAAAAGAACTAGGCAAACACGTACAGTTGTTGAGTGATTGCGTGCAGAGCTTTGCTACTAATCAATGATAGGTCAATGAAGACTGAGTTCCGTTTTCCTCTTTAATAACAAGCTTGCAAGTATTATATGCGATTTGACTAGAATTTCTGATACATCACTACTTGCATAAAAGTAAATTTTATAAACGTAGCAAGTGATATAAAAGATTTTTTTAATAATTTTCTTAGGAGGTAAGATGTTCGTCAGACCAACTTATGAAGAGTGGGACGGATTTCGGATTGCTGCTGGATTTTCTGAAGATGCTTATCGTTCAGTTATCGCATACAAGCCGAAACCAGGTGATGTGATAATTGCCACGTATCCGAAATGCGGCACGACGTGGATGCAATATATTGTAGCATTAATTCTTAGAAGAGGAGAACCGTTCGTTGACGGATATGATTTTTTTATAAACAGTCCATTCTTAGAAATGACTGGAACTGATGTTCTTCGATACAAAAACAAACCAGGTGCGTTAAAAACTCATCTTCCGATTGACCTGTTATGTTTCTCACCAGAAGCCAAGTATATTTATGTAGCCAGGAATCCTAAAGATTGTTGTGTTTCTTTCTATTACCACACGAAACTGTTTGCTCCTTACAATTTCGAAAATGGTAGTTTCGATGATTATTTTGAAGTATTTTTCAATGGAGAAGTTGATTGGGGTGATTATTTTGATCATCTTTTAGGATGGTATTGTCGTAAGAACGATCCAAACGTGTACTTCACCACTTACGAAAATATGAAGACAGACATTCAAGGAGAAGTTTTTAAAGTAGCCGAGTTTTTGGGAGAGGAACACTTGAACATTTTAAAAAGAGATAAAACGATTCTAGATAACGTTATTCGCTATTGTAGCTTGGAATATATGAAAGACAACATGAACGGATTAATGAAGGAATTTTATGATAAATTAATCCAGGGTTATTACGACGAAGAATCACTTCCTTCCGGATTGAGAGCTCTGGCAGTTAATATAAAAACATGTTTAGCATCCAAGAAATTAGAAGTTTCAAAAGACCAAGAAATGAAATTTGTTAGGAAAGGTGTAATCGGGGATTGGAAAAATCATTTCAGTCCGGAACAAGAACGAAGAGTAAATGAAAGAATTCAGGAAAAGACAAAAGATAGCGATGTTATGAATTTATGGAAAGATATTTAAAATTTAATTCAGGTAAATTAAGTATGGATAAGCAAGGTTTACTATAGGGAAAATCTTGGAACTCCTAATAAACCAAGAGGAATTGATGTTATCAATATTCACAGTGACTACAGCAGCGATGAAAAGATTATTTTTTGTTTTTCCTGTAATGTATAACACTACTTTCCATCCGGTAGATACTAAGCGATAGGACATTCTATTACCCAAAGTTTTGTGGGTCATGGGCTCTCACATCCCTGGTTAGTAAGCCCTCATATGGCGAACGGGATTCAATGATAGGGCACGGATCTCTCCTGATAAAGTCGAGAGAATTTAACATCCGGGAATTAAACCCTGGAGCACCAGGTTTAATTCTTGAATTACGTTTCAACCTCTGTCATCCAGCTAATTGCGATAGAGAAGATTAAAATGGAAACAAATTTAGATAAACTTAATTATCAGATCCAACCACTCAGCTATAGAATGTTTCATTATATGCAATAATAGACTTTTTAAACAAAACTATGTTATAAATTTCCCTATATTTTACTGGAAAGATGAAGCATTTAAAAATGGGTTTTCAACCCTTTCAAAACATCGATATCCAACAACAGAATTTTTAAGATAAATTAATTGAATTATGTTTTACGTTAATGTAATATATTTTTATAAAATTTATGTAAAAATTAACGATAATATCATTTTTTTTGAAACATAGCTGAACACCTGAAAATTGACCACAAGTGACATAATCGCAGAAGTGCATATGCATGAAAGAAGTTGAGCTGTGTAACCAATTTTAATTTAAAATTATGTTTTTCTATCATTGTTCTAATTCAATATTTTTTAAATATTGGATTAGAATATTGAATTCCTTATAAATGGAATAGATTTGAAGTTTTTAACGAGTTTTTGAAGTTTTTAACTTCAAATCTATTCCATTTATAAGGAATTCAAGGATTTCTTTACATATTCCTACAAAGATCACTCGAATATACTCATGGTTATATCAATAAGAAAATAAAAAGATCACCAGCCCATGTTCAAAAATCCGGAAAAAATCCACTATTATGAACATTTTTCGAGAAATTAATTATTTTTCTCTATTTTTTTAACAGGATAAAAATGATTAATCTTCTTAAAAACATGTGAACCATAAAGCCAAAATAAAACAGTTCAATATTCCAAAGAAAAACAATGATGACATAACTCAAAAATATAAAAAATAACAAAAATTTAAGCTCTTTTTTTGTATTCCATTTTGCACATCTTTCACTTTATATATTACAGATAATGTTATTTTTACGGTAAACCATCTGAAATCTGGATAATCCTGTAATCCAGCTTTTTTTTTGGTCTAAGAATTGTGGATAATAGACCAGAAAATGTAATCATGAAGCATAAAATTATATTCAGTTAAATACAGTATAATATTGATAATAAAAACTATTTTTTATTTCTAGTCTTGCATAATTTTATTATAAAAGCAAACAAATTATGGTGAATCTATGAATCTAAACAACCAACAAACAAATAGCCCGCAGACAATATAAAGCAAATTGAATGATTTAATTTTGATTAAGGTGTGTCGGTATCTATAATGATAAAATCATAAATTTAATTACTTTAAAAATATGTTTCTGGTTCGATTCCGGAACCATAGCTAATTTTTATTTCTAATAATTAAACAAAATTAGAGTTTGTTTATTAAATAACAGAGAAAAACACATTATTCTAAACTAAATTATTAAAAAAAATATATTGTTAATAATTTGTTTTAATAAAAAAAAATAAAAGCTAAAGTTTAAAAACTAAGTTTAAGTTTAGACTTTAGAAAAAGGTTTAAACCTAATTATCAATTTATTGTTAAATATTTTTCATTAAATATATATGTCAAGTAAATATGAAATTTTACAATATTGTTTTTATAAATTAGAACAGTTTTAGTACTTATATGATATCGTCCATTACAAGAGGAATTTTGTTTTTTAATCTTTTCCACTCTATAATCTATAAAAAGGCATATGGATCAAAATTATTTTGCATCTCTTCTCTCAAAACGATAATTATGGTACAGATTATTCAATTTGGAAAACATTTCATATATTTTTTCTTGTATTAGTTTAAACTACTTTCCAAATGGTAAAAGTCTAAACGGCACAGCCGTACAATGCTCATCACAGGGCATCCACATCCTGATGGAGTTAGTTGTCAGATGAAGGATGGGGTTCAACAAGACGGGTCCAGGCCCCTCCTAAAAAATTGAAGGTGTAGGACATAGGAATTGATCCTAGGTCCTCTAGGATGAAGTACAGCACGCTTTCATTGTGACCATCTACATATATTATAACGACTAGTTTAGTACAATTCGTGAATTAAATCCAAGATCAGTTGGATGGCCGTGCGTTAAAATAATCACTTTCTATATTGGAGCATGAATATTTCTATAATTCCTTGGTCCATAGGTTTTATGAGTGAAGTACTATTTGAAGCTAACCTAACTTAACCTAACAGCAAAGGCCGGATTGGCCGCGTGGAAACGCTTCAGCTTTCCACTCTGGAGGACCCTGGGTTCGAATCTCGGGTCCCACCCCTTGAAAATATTTATCATGGGGTCGGGTTCGAGTCTCGGTCCCACCCTTGAAAATATTTATCATGGAATCTGGTACCGACCCGTCGATCCCCGTCCTCCACAATCCGGCTGACCTCTTCACAGGGGTGGGCAACCTGTGGAATGGCTTGTTTCGCCCTGTCACTTAGTATTCTTCCTGAATGGAAAGTGACGTCATCTGTTAACCAAAAAACCTAATCCCAGATGGGCAGCCTGTGGCACGGTTGTTTTAACATTGTCACTTAATAATCATCACTAATTGGAAAGTGATATCACTGAGAAAAATTATCGGAATTTTTTATTTTATTGTTCTGAATTAGTTTTATCTGTTGAATTGTTGAAAATTAAATTGAAAATTTTTGATAATTTAGAAATTGAATTTTTGAATTACATATGAATGAAATTAGAATTTCAATTCAATTCCATGTCCTACCCCACAGAAATGTCATTGATTTCATCCTTTTACTGTCATGATGTATTCGATTATGAGCTTATCCAATTAACGGTGGACTCTGAAACAGTCTCCTTTATAATTATATCTCTTGTAGCAAATTTCCAATCATATTATTTCCAGATTATTTTATTTAATTTTTCTAAATTAGTTTTATAAAAATAATATTAGGTAGTTTTTACCTAAATTAAATATTTGCATCATTTAGTAAATGACATACGAGAGGAATATATAATTAGAAATAGTTGACAGTGATTTTATCAACCATTAATTATTTATGCGTGAAGACACATTAGTATTCTGTAGTATGTAATCTGTAAATTACTTTAGGTTTCTAGTTAAGTCGCCATATCACACTTGAGATATTCTGACGGCCGCCACTTTTAGAGCCTACCATAGATTGGCTAACACTCATGGAGGGGCCAACCGGAAAATTAAAGTGTTTAATGAACTGAAGTTGGACTTCCTTCTGAAAAACTAGAAGTATGGGACCCGGGTTTGAACTTGACCAAGTAGTTTAGCAAATGCATTGCCACGGTCATCCGTCCTACTAATGATCTGAAAATTAAGAGCTTTGAGATCACAGATTACTAATACAGATGGGACACTTCCTATACTTTCAATGGTAACTTTTCAAAGCCCGGGTGTCGATCCTCGTCCTCCACAATCCGGCTGACCTTCCGCAGGGGTGGGCAGCCTGAGGAAGGGCTTGTTTCGCCCCGCCACTTAGTACTCTTACTGAGTGGGAAGTGACGTTATCTGTTGACCAAAAAAATAATTTTCAAAATGACGAGATTGGTTGCTCGGAAACGCTTCGATTTTCCACTCTGGAGGACTAGGATTCGAGTCTCGGATTTTACCGCTTGAAAAATATTTATGGGGTTCGGGCCCCATTACACACATATCCTTCACAATCCGGCTGATTCTCCGCAGAGCAGTCTGTGGAAGACTTGTCTCACCCCATCATTTAGTAATCTTACAGAATGGAAATTGTCGTCATCTATTGACAAATAATAGTTTTCAATTTTAAAAATGATTTATTTGGTTTGCCATATTCCGAATCACACAAAAAATATATTTGGCGGCGCTCATTTCAGAAATTATTATGGGATCGATATGATCCATAATAGAGTCAAACGGAAATTTGAAAGACGGATTTAGTGGGAGAGATCCGAATTTATCCTGAAAAATCTAGAGGTTTAGGGGAATTTATCCTGAAAAATCTAGAGGTATAGGATCAAGAATGAAGTCAGACTCCAGATGACTCCTTTGTCACTAACCGATTTTTAATTTTAAGAATGATAAATAATTTCATAAATATCAGGTAATATGGTCAACAGCTAATATTTAATATATTATATATTCAAAACACTTAAACCGCAAAATAAATATAGAAATGGATAATATATAAAAATTATGAAATTGTACTGATATGTAAGATAATCTTTATTTCTTCTTTGAAATACCGGAAACCCACATATAACACTGTACTTCTACAACACGTTCGCTCTAACACGATTTAGAATTTGCCGTATACCTTAATTTCGTTAAAACGGTTTTACATTAAACCGGGATTTTATAGGAACCTTAACTATTGTGTTATATAAAGATTATCTGTACATTCAAAAGCAGCTCAACATTTAAAAACAATAATATCCTATAATATGCGTTTTTTAGCCATGGATACATCCATGGTTTTAGCACGCAGACAACCAGACAATATAATTTAATATCGATCAATTTCAATAAGCTGAGGATTCTCAAAATGGGCTCCATAATATGTAAGAATTTATTCAAATCGACAAAGTTCTGCAATGAGCCCCAGTAACATATGTAAATTTTATTCAAAAATAGAATATTATTTACGTCTGTTAACATGCTTTCAAACAGAAACCAAACAACCGACAAGCCGAATTCATATATTCTTTTTCTTCCTTTCTTGAACAGAGAGGGTTAAAAAATAAGCATTGAAACAGTTTAATGAAAAATTGGATAAAATGTCATATGGTGTATTACTCCATTGTTCATGCGACATATTACCCCAATATCAATCAAACTGCCAAAATTCAAACTAACAACAAACAAAAAGTTGTAATTGCAACATTTAAGATGGGAAAACGACTTCAAGGTACAATAATGTATATGTAATCGATATCATATGCTTACATCTATCCTTCCCCATTTGATTTTGGATAATAATCCATTTAAAGCTTACAACAAAAACGTCTGAAAGTCCTTTTGCTAACAATCATTTGATTTTCACGCAAAAATCAGTAAATAATTGCAATGAATCGAAAGTGTCTGCCAACCATCATTATCTTCCGACATCAACTCATAACACACCCATGTACAGAATGCACTAAATTTTCTTGCTACCAAAATAAGGTATCATTTGTTTTAATGCAGCATATTCCCCGACTTATTCTAAATAATATAAATTTATTAATTTGAATAAAATCTACGAGTATTTAAAAACTCCTTACACCTAACATCAGATCCATTTGGACATTTGTATTTACGTTTATAGCAAGAAGTAGTAGGTTTCAAATACATTTTACCATGATGATGAAAAATAATGTTCTTTTCTATCCCCTAAGAGTAAATATTTTTAATTTAAAAAAATGAAATTATAAATTAAATTTAAATAAAAATACTCACTCTTTGATTTTCACAGTTATCCATTGTTTCTTTGAAAATTTTTTCTTGAAATTCATCGTAAGTGAAACTAGAAGCAGTGACGCTTCTAGCAGGATAATATCTTTCTCTAACAAACTGAGTGCATATTGAAAAATGAAATATGAATTTAATAAAATGCAATGTGAATTTTAAAATCAAAATAAACATGAATTTTAATGATATCATATACAGTATAGATAAAATGTTTTATTTTTCCATAAATATTAAAATTGATGATAAATAAAATATCGATACTTTATTTTTATACCTAAATTGTTGCAATTTTAATAAGAATGTGGTTGTATATACGTAAAATACAAGATTTATTTATAAAAAGAACTATGAGAAGAACTACAGTATTTTATTCTTCACAGAGATAGTTTTCATTTAAATAACTTTACAGAATAATTTGGAGAGAAAATATTCTAGAAGATTCAGAACTAGATACAAAGTTTTCATTTCTCGAATTTTTCTAGAAAAATCTAATTTTTGACAATCTATATCCAATCTTTTTCTCTGACCTATACTCAGAGCTGACGAGAGGGGCAATGATGAAATAAAATTTCCCAGGCTCGGCATTCACAGGGATATCATTCCAAAATTTTATACGCGCTCATTAACCGTAGAAGACGGTGCTGAAAGTTAGAGTTTGAAGGGGGTAATAAATTGCTCCAACTTTATAAAAGAAGATTTCCCCCCGGTCCCGGCGATGTTTCTCGAGGCCCCTGCCTATCCCAATGATTAAGAATTCACTGCATTGGTTAGGTTAGGTTAGTTGGGTTAAGCCATCATATCTTCATGGGATATTCATTATCTGGCGGCGGCCACTTATAGCGCCCATCACAGACTGGCCAACACCCATGATAAGGCTAACCGGATGGCTGAAAGATGGGGTTCAATGAGCCAGGCCCGGACCCCTCCTGAAAAACTGGAGGTGTGCGACCCGGATTTGAACCCGGATCCTCCAGGTGTGGTAAGCGGAAGTTTTACCACGCAGCCATCCGGCCGAAAAGAATTGATTGGAAATTTATTAACAGTTATTAATGTAATAAGAACAGTTTTAAATTATTCGACGATCCCTGATATTATTTGCTTACAATGCTAATGATTTAAGCTAGTTAAATTCAAAATAAGACAATTTTCGAATTAAAATGAATTCAAGTACAATCAGTTTTTAATCCTTTATTAAAACATAAAATTTGATGGATATTTTTTTGAAATAATTCCGAGAAAAGCACAAATTTCGATATAATAGCAAAAATATATTAATGTAAAAGATATGAAAGAAATGAATGTAATTGTTGCGAATGAATAAATTGGTTGAATCAATAACATGAAATATTCCATTATATAGAGAATTTCTTTGCATTTAATTAAACTGCTAATAAATATATAGCGATCCATAATACAGTGGGTGATCGGTTAACGAACAGTTCGGATAACGAACACTTTTTGAGTTAACGAACACATGTTTGGATAACGAATACTTCACAAAACAAACTGTGGGACCCGCGGTTTGACGGAATGGCAGGTCAGCCCGATGGCTGCATGGTAAAGCTGTGGCTTAACATTCTGGAAGATCCGGGGTCCCACTTTTCCAATTTTTCAGGCGGGATCTGGGCCCGGCCCGTTGAAACCCATCTTTCCGGTTGACTCCATCATGGGTGTTGGTCAGCCTGTAATGATGGCGGGACTATAAGTGGCCGCCTCCAGATAAAAATGGAGGCGGCCACTTATAGACCCACTGAGGATATTTCGGCTTAACTAACCTAACGGAATGACAGGCTTGCGCGTTCGTGGAGTTATGGGAAGGATGGAAGAACAGTAATTTTTCCCGATTAAAATGAACTGGAGACAACGTAAAACAAATCAAAGATTTATTGAAGAAGGTAAGAGAGAGATTTTACAATTTTTTGGTCTTAGAATGCACCCATACCAGGTTGAGGTCAATAGGCTTGGGGA
>AYEL01087940.1:0-62618 GCA_000484575.1 Olivierus martensii
TTGGGGATCTCTACCACGACAATGCTATTAATCACTTCCAAAAAATCCTGAAGGAGAGAGAAAAGCAATCGATATTGGACAGATTCTTTGTCGGAAAATAAACATATAAATGAAAATGCAAGACTATGTATGTATATGTTATTGTTATTATATATAAATAAACATAGTAAGAAATTATATAATTTTTTATTTATGTTTTTTGGGTATCCGGAACGAATTAATCAAATTCCCATAAAAACCTATGATAAATCGATGATCGGTTAACGAACAATTCAGATAACGAACATTGTCTTGGAACGGATTATGTTCGTTAACCGATCACCCACTGTTATAGCCAATTTTACGAAATTTGAATACATTAAAATATTTTCACATGCAGCTTCGATTTAATCATTGTAAAAGAATCACTCTAATTTATAGCTAGATATATTCGCATTAAAAATATAATTGGTCATTTCACACAAAACAATCATTCTACATCAACAAAATACTGTGCCATAGTCAGTTTTACTTAAAATCCAGAAATTGAAAACAGTAGTAACATTAATATCACTTATTTAAAAAATTTTTACAGATAAAATTATTTATATAAACTTGAAATTTTTTTAAATTCCCAAGAAAAGATTTTATCGTTAAAATTTCAATTGTCTTCTTATTTTTCATCAATGATTATTCTTTTAATTCACATATTCTCATTTTTATGCTTCAACAGAGCATTTATAATTCTAGTTTATATATGTTCTGAAGACATATAAAATCCGGAAAATACTTTAAATTAAAATATTTCTGTATTTTAGATTTTAAGCTTGATTATATTTCTTTTAGTCAAGTTACTAATTCTATTTTTATCGAAGAATTCTAAATTTAAAAAAAAAAATAATAATAATGATAATATAGAACTTACTTTTAGTCTCTCTTCGAACCAATTATCATTTAAAACCGAAGGAGAGTATTTCTGTATAATATCCAGAAATGTTCTCTCTGGATGGCTGCGTACAGTTGGTGCTGGTTTCATTTCAATAACTGACATATTTCTTAAAAAATTTTCCTTACGTTTATAAACAGATTAACAACAGCTTTATAGAATTATTTCAAATTTGAAAATCTATTCCGTAAATGATTAAAAATCCATATCAAACTTATGAACGGATAAATATTCATATAGAACTCTTTCAATTTATTTTATGGTACACTGTCATACAAATTATTTATTAATTTAATCAAGTTAATTAATCAGCAGGCATATATCAGCGAATGGTAATTGGTTAGGTTAAGCAGCCATATCCTCATGGGACATTCTTTTTCTGACGGCGGCCACTTATAGAGTCCCTCACAGGCTGGCCAACACCTATGATGGCGTCAACCGGATGGTTGAAGGATGGGATTCAACGAGCTGGGTCCGGATCCCTCCTGAAAAACTGGAGGTGTGGGACCCGGATTTAAACTCGGATCTTCCAGGGTGATAAGCCACAGCTTTACCACGCGACCATCAGTCGACGCGTATGGAAATTGTTCAATAAGCATTCTCAAGGATGCAGTACGTGAGTACCTATGGCATTCAGAGGCAGGAACAATTATTTATTTCAATGAATCTAGAATTCATAGCGCAATATTACTCAGCGCGGCTGCCGGATGGCCGAGTGGGACAGGTTGGCCTGCCTCGGGTTCTCGTCCCGGGTCTGACATCTCTTGAAAAGTTTTTTCGCGGTTCAGGGCACGAAAAACTTTCGATCCCTGTCTTTCATTATCCGAACCCTTTCCACGGGTGTGGCTGCAGTCCGTGGTTGGAATTTGCCCTGATCCTTAGTAATCTAACCGATTGGAAAATAGTGTAAAAAGTCGACCGGTTTTGGGCCGTGTGGTAACGCTTCAGCTTTGCACTCTAGAGGACCCGGGTTAGAGCCTCGGGTACCATCCCGAAAATATTTATCATGGGGTCTGGGCCCGGCCCGTTGATCCCCTTTCTCCACAATCCAGCTAATCCCTCCGCAGGGGTAGGCCCCTCTCGAGGGCACCCACCTTGACGTGGTGAGAGGGCTTACCGGCTGTCACTATGCCAAAGTTAATTATTTTTAAGTTGGAGTTTAGTTAAAGACCTGAGCTCAGGCCGAACTCTGGATTGCAGAGTCGAATCGTTAGGTTTAGTTTTTATAATTAGCATTAATTGGCATTCATTAAAATTCGTGACTTTGCAATGCATTTATTTTTGTTTTTTTGTAATTAGCATTAATTGGCATTCATTAAAATTCGTGACTTTGCAATGCATTTATTTTTGTTATAAATAAAGAGATTTTTTTATTATATAATGGAATGTATCTAACAATGATGATTATTTTTATAAATCTTTAATTGTGAAAAAAGTTGTAATTAGCAATTCATTATGACAAATTATAAAAATATAATTATTCTGTAATTTTGAAAATCCATTTTAAATTTTAGCTTACACGCTAATAACTGTTTCTTGCTTTGTATCTATTACCTTTTACTTTATGAATAAATTAATATTTCTAAAATATAGATTAAATTTTATTGATTTTAATGTTATGAAATATTTCTATTTCATTAGGAAAAATTTGCAAAAATAAATATATCGATACCAGGATGATAAAAATTGCACTGTACTCAATATAATCGTAATAAAGTCAATGAATAAAAGGTGACTACACCAATTCTGATTCTTGTGCAAGAAACTCAATAGATACAATTTTAAGCATGTGGGTCTATTGGTTTGCATAATTTCCTATGCCCTTGTTATACAAGATTGGTGTTTAAAATATTAACTGTTTCTTTTCCATAATTCCTGCTAATAAGTTACAACTAAATTATTCTAAAATCATATGTAATAATTGCATTTGTAATCTTTTTGAATATTGTTTAGGCCTCATTCTATTAATAAAACATAAATCAGCAATGCTTGGAATGTATCCCTTTTCCATAATTCCTGCTAATACGTTACAACTAAATTATTCTAAAATCATATGTAATAATTGCATTTGTCATCTTTTTCAATATTGTTTAGGCCTCATTCTATTAATAAAACATAAATCAGCAATGCTTGGAATGTATCATAAAAGATATGAAGTGGCAATAAGAGTTTAGAATATTTGCAACAGAGCAAAACTGATATAAATCAACTGATGCTATATTATAACTTTACAAAAAACTAGTGTAAAATCTGTATTTTTAAGAATACATGCACTTTTTCATTTAAAATTAGAATTCTAAAATTTTTACTCTTTGTGAAATTCAATACAGCATTCTTATTGAGTGCAAATGTTCAAATACTTGCTTTGCTGTATATTATAAAAAGTAATACACAATTATTCAATGGGTAATTTTTCCATTCTATTTTCATTGGCAGAACAGGAATTCTAGAGTTCCAAACTGCCAGTAAGAATATACATGATGCTGATCTATATGTGATATCAGATGATGCTGTGATATGATATAACAATATGTCCAATGTTCCAGCAGATTGAAAGTTTATGCTCTCTTTTGTGCTCAAGCATGATCTTTATTTCATTTGCAATTATTATGGGTGCATTTCTTTATTGGATGGTTTTCTCACTGATCATACTGGTGGCAGCAGGAGTTATTTATTTCTTCTCAAGAATGATACTAACATGTTTTATTATTCCCATGATTGGGAGATTAGTTTCATCCCAATCATGGGAAAAACAAAATATCCCAATCACAGGAAAAACGAAACGAATCAGTATCATTCTTGGGAAGAAACAAACTACAGTCAATAGGGCGAACTTTGGACCACCCTGTAAATATGCATTATTTCTTTGTTTGTACATAATAGCATAACTGTTTTCTACCCAGGTCAAATATCTTGGCGTTTTGCTTGACAAGGGTTTGATTTGGAAGCCACACGAGTTTGTTGTGGGGAAAGCCTGTAGGGCTCTTTGGGCTTGCAGGGGTATTTTTTTTGTTGTTGGGAAGGCCTGTAGGGCTCTTTGGGCTTGCAGGGGTATTTTGGGTAAGACTTGGGGTCTTAGACTGGGTGTTGTATTGGATTTATATCATGGTTGTGAGACCTATTCTTCTTATGCTGCCATTGTTTGGTGACAAAGGGTTTTACTTAGGACTTGCAGGGCTGAACTTGGAAAGATTCAAAAGTTGGCTTATTTGGGCATTACTGGGGCTATGAAGACTGCTCCCACTGCTGCTCTTGAGGTCCTCTTGTACATTCCTCCTTTGCATTTATTTGTTGAGGAGAGTGTCCAGGAGGGCTATTATAGGCTTCATTCTTCTGGGAGAGGGATTTCTTGGACTTATTATAGGCTTCATTCTTCTGGGAGAGGGATTTCCTGGACCCATAGGAGGGCAATTATAGGCTTCATTCTTCTGGGAGAGGGATTTCTTGGACCCATAAGGTAGAGCATTTTGTCTTTTGATTGGGACAGGATACACTGTAACATTCTTGGGATCGTTAAGGATTACATGGTACCTAAATTTAACTTCTTCCAGCCTTTCACTGTTGTTTCTCCCAGTTTGGAGAGCTGGGGGGGATTTGGGTGCAGTATATCAAGGGTAGTTGGTCTGGTTTACAGATGGTTCTAAAACCACTACTAGTGTTGGCTGCGAGGGGACGCAGATGTTTTATTCCTATTCCCTTGGGCAGTGTGCCACTGTCTTTCAGGCAGAAATTTTTGCTATTTTTGCATGTGTTAGAATTACTCTTTATAGGGATTATGCTGGTAAGCCTATTTTTATCCTATCTGATAGTCAAGCTGCTCTTTAAGCACTTGATAGTTCCCATTTTGTTTCAAAGTTTGTATGGGAATGTCGTCTTCTCATTGAGGAACTGGCCACTAAGAACAGGGTGCAGCTTGTTTGGGTTGGGAGCAAGGCACAAAGGGATTGGGGGCAATGAGGTTGCTGATAGGCTTGCCAAGGAAGGGGCTTCTTGCCATTTTTTTGGACCTGAGCCTGCCCTGAGTATTGGATCTGATGTTTTTGGGCGGGTCGTCAAGGACTGGTTGGCGGCCCAGCATCTCATTTGCTGGAGTTCTATATCTGGTCTTAAGAAGGGCGAAGGCTCTCATTTTGGGTTGCTCTGCTCAGTGAACTATGGAGTTGCTTTCACTAAATAAACTTGAAGTTAGGATTGTTATAAGGCTTCTTACAGGGCACTGTCATCTTAGAAGACATTTTCACTTGATTGGTCTTGTTGATAGCCCTTTTTGTAGATGTCAGCATGAGGAGGAAACTGCTTTTCACATTTTGTGTGAATGTGTGGCCCTTTTGACGCTTAGTCATGATCTCTTGGGGATGTATTTTCTTGTTCCGGAGGATCTTGCTACTGTCCCATTGAGGAAAATACTGTCGTTTGATTTTAAGACGGGACTTCTTCTGGGATGATTTGTTTGGAGGTGCACAATAGACCACTGTGGTCACGGTACTTGGGCTGGGTAGGCTCCTCCCTCTCTTACTACTACTACTACTAAGGCAAGGCTTTAAATAATAAAATAGGTCAGAGAACATAACAAGCAAGTGATTTTTTTCAGTGTGTGAGAGATCTAGTGTGGAAGAAAGAAATCCTAGAAAAATATAAACAGATATTATATAAAACAAAATATAGTCTCAATTACTGTCGTTTGATTTTAAGACGGGACTTCTTCTGGGATGATTTGTTTGGAGGTGCACAATAGACCACTGTGGTCACGGTACTTGGGCTGGGTAGGCTCCTCCCTCTCTTACTACTACTACTACTAAGGCTTTAAATAATGAAATAGGTCAGAGAACATAACAAGCAAGTGATTTTTTTCAGTGTGTGAGAGATCTAGTGTGGAAGAAAGAAATCCTAGAAAAATATAAACAGATATTATATAAAACAAAATATAGTCTCAATTTTGACATATGCCGCAGAAACTTGAACTTTGATAAAAAGAGATAAAAGTAAAATTCAGATGAGTGAAATGAAGTTCCTTAGAAGCATCAAAGAAAAAATAAGAAATGAAAAAGTTAGGGAATCACTGGGCATAGTAAAATTGACCACTCAAACTGAACTAGACTTAAGTGCAAGGTCATATAAAGAGAATGAAGAAAGAAAAAATCTTCAAAGTGATCTTAGAACAAGATCTCTTGGTCTCCTGTCTTCTTTTAGGAGAAGAGCTCAAGAGATGGATCAAGAAAAAGATGGATTCTCAGATAAAAGATGTTGGATAAAGATGCAAAAATGCAGCCCAAGTCTTCTGAGAATGGTAGAGAGAAAGAGTGAAATGAAAATCAATGATCCATTACCTAACCGAGGAAGAACCTGGACAGATGATGGATGAACTGGGTGAAAGATGATGATGATGATTTCTTAGATCCTTGCAGATTCAATTTCTACTGAATTTGTAAAATATTTTTTGCAATAAATTGTTTCAAACAATAATGATTTTATTATTATTTTAAGCAAATTAAGAAACAATATCATATTTTAAATAGTGATGTCTAAACTGTTCAAAACTCGAATCAAGTTGAATTCCAATATAAAACTTTGGTTTAAATATTTTATAAGTAAAACAATATTCATGTAATCCAGCATTTTCTAAAATCATATACCTAAATCTGGTACACTAAAAACTGCTACTGATAGAAAATTTTATTGTTTTCTGATGATAGAGAGCATTTCATCAGATGCACTTATAATGGAATATGTTATTATAGAATTATTATACATTATTACTTTTATAGGTAATGAAATTTTATTATTCTTAAATAAAATACAACATATTGATTGCTAATCAAACATAGCAATGAGAGATAACTATGGCCTCAATATTTCTTTTAGTAATAGCATAGTTATATAAAAAACAATAGCATACATCATATAAAGGAAAAGAAAAGATAGCAAACAATATACATATTATTTTTAAATATAATACAGAAAGAAATTTTATATAAAAAAGTACCTATATAGAAAAATTATAATCTTGAAAAACTATCATATTTTTGCAGTAATTTGTTTAAAATAGTAACAAAATTATCATCACAAATTTAAAGCACAGTAACTGTATTTTATAATATATCAAAGACTCAAATATAATAGTCCAGTAGAATATTCATTTGTAAATTACATTGCAGCTTAATATGTTAGAATTATATTGTAACATAGCATCTTTTTTTAAAGAATCACATTATATAAATGACTTTTATTTTAGATGTCTGAATATTGTAGCATTTACTATTTTTTAATACTGATTTGTCTAAAAGATTTCATTTATATTTGGGATAATACAATATTTATATTTTATATTCATAATAAAATATAATTCTCTCTAAATTTTGATTTAAATATATAAAGAAGAAAAATTAAGCCAATAAATATGATCCTTATGTTTAAATATTAAAATTATAGAAATTATTATCAATAGTATAAATTACAGACACTATATAGTCATCCTTGCAGTATTGTTAGTTTGAGAAATATTTTCACCAAACTGGAGAAATTTTGAGACAAATAGTTTAAATAAATATTTTGGGAAAATTTAGTAATGTAATTTTATGAAAATAACATAACTTATATTTTCAAAAATTTAAATTTTATTTTCAAATAAATTCTGATATTGAATAAATTTGATAATTTGCAATATTTTTTATTTAATTATTGAATATTTTGTGCTTGGATGTTAACTTAACAAATGTTTATAGCTTTCATTCAAATTCACAATGTTTTAAATAAAACTCTAAAAAGTAATAGGAATTTGAATATATATTAATATTTTTAATAATAATATATATAAACTTGAATTTTTTGGAAAGAAAATTTAAATTCCATTTTTATCCTATAATTCATGAATTTTGACTCATTTATCAAAATTTTTTTAGATCACTCAAAAACAATTTCTTTTAAAAAAATGATAATTGACACATTTCAATAGGAAGTGGTTCCTAATGAAAATATCTGAAATTTGTGTTGATTTTTCTTTTGGTTTCAATAAAAAAATGAAACACCCATTTTAAGATCATGATCTCATTCAATTTAAACTCCCAAATTTTCCTATAACCAGTATCAATGTATTTATGTAAATCATTAATAAAAAATATTAAATTAACAAAATAATATAAAATTTATAAAAAATATTTTTCTATTTAATGAGGAAAATGATTTTTAAATTATCTTAAACATATGCATACTCACTTTTATTTATATGTACACTTTTAATAATATATCCTTCTCGTAATCTACATGACAGAATGCTGGAAAGAGATGTTGGCAGAGTACCTTCCATTTGCTTCTTTTTAATATGAGATTGTATATCATTGTTATAAAAATTTCTATTTCTGTAATAAGAAAAATATACTATAGAAATTTTAAATTTGAGAATTATTTCCTTTAATTTTAAATAATTCAATAATAAGAAACATTTGGATATATCTATCATCAAATCTGCTCATACAAATAAAGAAAAACAAATACAAATTCATAAAGTGATATAAATCCATAAATTAAGTTTACTTGGAAAAATATTTTCAATATTATATTTTTTACTATTTGATAAAATTAAAATACTATAAAATGAATAAATGACATTATTATCATATATAGGAATTAGAGAGATGGCTGAATCAAATCAAGTCAGATTCTGATAAAAATAACCATCAATTTCTATCCTGTTTTATATATAGATAATAGACATAAGCTCAGTTTTTTTAGGTAGAACTATTTATTTACTTTTCTAAAGAAATTGGATGCTTTTAGCTTGATTAACCTCTCTTCAGCAATTTTCAGTTTACATACCAATGAAAATTTTCGGTATGTAAACTGAAAACTGCTGAAGAAGGCTTAATCAAGCTGAAAGTACTCCAGTTTCTTTAAAAAAATAAATAAACAGTTCTACTTAAACTGAGTTTGTATGTATAGTCAGATTCTGATATCTGAAACAGTTTAGAATTTCTTTTTATGAAATCTCAAACATAAAAAAGTTAAAGGCATATGAGAACTGATTGGACATAAAAAAAGAGAGTAACATAAAATAAACATAAAAAAAAGTGTAACATAAAATAAATTCATTACAAAATTTGTCTTGTGTATCTTGTAATTCGTATATAATATTCTCTCATTTATGTAATTTATTTATAATCTCCCATTAAAAATTTTTTTTAAAAAACAGTCATTACTTTTTAGCTCATCCTTATGGATATTAATATATTTATATTTATACCAGCATTTGTAATTTGTGTTTTAAATTTAGATAAAATTAGTTTTTATTTGTTGAAAAAGATAATTTGAGTTATTATAATTCATAGCAGTGCTGGATCTAGGATTTTTGTTAAAAAAAAAAAAATTTATATTTATCTATCAATTATACAGTAGTCATCAATGAACTTAGACCAGGCTATAAATAACATACCATCCAATGAGCTGGTGTACAAAAAAAAAGAAACTGTAATTTATTGCAAAATATTATTTACATGTTTTTGAAGAAAGGATTATTGTTTTCTATTTATCCATGATATCAACTTGATATCATGAAAGTGTAACAAAAACGAGCCATTCAAAAAAGAGTCACAGACATCATAAAACATAGACCACCATGTCACCCCCATCAATGAACATAGACCAGCTAATGTTTTGCATATTAACTATACTGAAATGGAAGTAGTGGTGAAGCAAGTGATAGTTCTACTCAACCTACAGAGATTTCCATTGAAGAAAGATTTTTAAAGTTCATAAGAATCTTTATAAGTTGCTTTACATATCTGTATATTTTGTTCACTATGGCCAGAGGAAAAGCACTTTCAGAAGATTTAAGAATGTTATTGTTGAAAAACACAGTGCTGGCATGTTTGAAAGAGCCATAAGTACGAAGTTAATGCTTAGTAAAACAACAGTGCACCAGATTATTGTTCATTACACCCATAATGGCCATATTAAACCTAACAAAGCTGCTGGACTAAAGCAAAAAACTTCAATTGATGACAGATGTTTGAATTATGAAGTCAAATCGATGTGCCACAGCATCTGATCTAACTAAATTATGGAATGATGCAACTGGAAATGATGTCTCTGTCTCTACAACAAGGCGGCGGCTGAGAGCAATGAATTTCAAGTTTTATGCAGCATGTGAAAAACCCTTACTGACAGCTCTTCAGAAGAAGAAACGAATGCAGTGGGAAAAAGAACATCTTGTTTGGTCTCAGCAACAATGGAACAGCATTATTTAGTCAGATGAATCACGATTTGAATTGTCTACAGCAGAAAACAGCAAATGTGTCATAGTCAGATGAATCACAATTTGAATTGTCTACAGCAGAAAACAGCAAATGTGTCATCCGATCTGCCAGTGAATGTAATGATCCAAAGTTGTTGAACCGCTCAGTGAAGTTTCCTGCCAGTGTCATGGTGTGGGGTGCATGAATGCCAATGGTATGGGTCAGTCTGCATTTGTGGATGGAACACTTACGTCTGCGCAATACATTAATGTTCTGCAGCAGTGTTTACTTCCATCCATTGAAAAACTACGTCAAGGTGGAACATGCATTTTCCAGCAGGATGGGGCTTCATGTCATACAAGCAGAAAAACAAAGAACTGGCTTGCATTTAACAGTATAGAGCTTCTTCCCTGGCTATCCAATAGTCCTGACCTTTTCCCAATTGAGAACTTATGGAATATCATTAAGAGAAAGCTGCAAAAGATATACCCATGCACAGTTGAAGGACTCAAGGCCTGTATTTGTACTGTTTGGAACTCAATAACGTCAGATGAGTGCCAAAATCTTGTCAACAGTATGACCAAACGTTTACAAGCTGTTATTTCTGCAAAAGGTGATGCAACAAAATATTAAAGTGTAGCGGTCTATGTTCATTGACGGGGGTAACGTGGTGGTCTACGTTTTATGATGTCTGTGACACTTTTTTGAATGGCTCATTTTTGTTACATTTCCATGATATCAAGTTGATATCATGGATAAGTAGAAAACAATAATCCTTTCTTCAAAAACATGTAAATAATATTTTGCAATAAATTACAGTTTCTTTTTTTTTGTACACCAGCTCATTGGATGGTATGTTATTTATAGCCTTATAGTTCATTGATGACTACTGTATTTATCAATATTGTTTCTATATTTATATATTTATCATGTTTATCATTGTTCTTTTAGCAACCACTTATACTCTGTTATCAATTCATCATAATATTGTATTAATATTGTAACTTATTATTTATTTTCTGTTTATTATTTTATTGAATAAACGGTGCTGGTTGCCTCTCTTTCCTTCTCTATTGGCCTATCACACTTCTTCTGATAAGATCTTTTAACTTTTCTCGTATTCTCCTTTCATCTCTCTTCTTTTCTATTTCTAAGGCTAAACCACTGAGTACAGCCTTCTCTCTCTTTGCCTTCCAGTGCTGGATCTAGGGTGAGGCGAGTGAGGCAGTCAATTTGGGCGAAAATAATGAGGGGGCACAAAAATGCAGTTACAATTTCACACACAACTATATTTATCTTGATAATATTTCATGCTGTAGAGTTGGCCTACAAAGACATAATAGTGTATTTTTCAAACAGATAATACTTATCAAGGGAGAGAGAAATCAATGCAAATTAAATTGATTAATTGATAAACAATTATTAATGATTTTGTCTCATTGAAAGCAAGGAAAATTAAACTATAATTCATATTTATTATATTAAATAGAGTTCATTTTTATTATATCTATTATAAATTTATTTTTTTGGTAGTATTTTGTTAACTATTTGTTGCTTTGAAAAACGAATAAAGTTTTTTATGTTTCCATATTTCTCATTGACTATGTATCTGATGTCATTACATTGCCAGTTCTAAAGTATATGTTTATATATTAATGCATATGAGTGAAGAGGAGAGAGGCACCATTTTCTAATGTTGCCTCAGGTTATGAAATATATAGATATGACACTGATTCATAGTATCTATTGCAATTCTTTTAAATTATAATTTACCAAAAAAATAATGTTGCATGTATGATTATCATCATCTTTTGATTATAATAAAAAAAGAAAAGACAACAAGCTTGTTTCTCATATCAAAAATATTTTATAATAAATCACTGTGGGTATCATGAGTATTAATCAGTCATCATCAGTATTCTACAGACTGTAATAGTCTGTAGATATTGATGATGAGTAAATAGCTGAAAGTGCTTTATTATAAAATATTTTTGGTTTGAGAAATAATTATATTGTTGTACACTTGGTCATCGACTCATGACCTATGCAACTTACGACTGCCTGCACTTATGACCACAAAAAAAATAAATTATAAATAAATTATTAATAAATTGGACAACTGAGTGTATGATAACTATGGGAGCATCTGGCAACATAGGCCTCTCACACATGCCAGCAGAGCCCTCTCTCTCACATACATTCAGTTGCTTTCAACCATTTGTTGCATGTGGTGTATTAATTAAAATTCTACTGAAAATTTTAATTTTAATTTTGGTAAATTTAAAAGATTATAAAAATAAATTATAAAGATGATAAAAAGATTAGAAAGGTTACAAAATACTGTTAATAAATATATGGCTGACATATGATCAGATCTACTTACAACCTGTCAGTCAGAACGGAAGTAGGTTGTAAGTCGATGACCAAGTGTATTTTATTCTGTGTTATCTAAACCAGGCTACTTTTGTATTGCATTTATTTATAATGATAATTGCAATATTATATCTTCTATAAATGAAGTAGAATAAAAGTTCATACTTACTACATATATGATGCAAATAATTAAGGAATAAAAGTCAAATCAATTTTTGAAAAAAATGAGCAGTATTTATAAAAATATAGTATTTTCCAATGATATTTAGGAGTGGAAAAAATAAGTGTAATATATCAAATTTTAGATCAGTATTTCAAATATTAATGAAAAATACATTCATTTATTTAAAAAATAATGTATAAACTTACTGTAATATCCAATCATTATCAAAAGAACAATTCTCCAATGTTTCGGAATTTATCTTAATGCATCGATTCTGAAAACTCCATGAATAAAAAGCTTTATGGTAAATATTCATAATATAAGAATCATCCTAATTAAAAATAAAAAAATAATTTATTATTATTATTATTATTATTATTATTACTGATAACAAACATTGTCTTGGAACAGATTATGTTTGTTAACCGATCACCCACTGTAATAGAATAGCTGTGTGGAAAACTCATTCTCTGATAACGAACATTGTCATGGAACGGATTATGTTTGTTAACCGATCACCCACTGTAATAGAATAGCTGTGTGGAAAACTCATTCACTTTCTATCTAGAGGATTCAAATCATACTCCTTGAAAAATTTATATGAAAGGTCTGGGATTGTCCTTTTGTGTAAATTTTTCAAAACATTCACAAATTTCTACTTCCATGAGAGTATTCAGATGTTGAGGGGCTGGTGTATTCTCTGAAATTTAATATTTGTGAAATTATTATATTATTAAATTTATCATTCAGGTGGTCGAGTGATATCATCAAAAGTTTGGATTGTCCTTTTGTGTAAATTTTTCAAAACATTCACGAATTTCTACTTCCATGAGAGTATTCAGAACACATCACAGATGTTGAGGGGCTGGTGTATTCTCTGAAATTTAATATCTGTGAAATTATTATATTATTAAATTTATCATTCAGGTGGTCGAGTGATATCATCAAAAGTGCGACAGGCAAGTGCAGAGAGATTAAGATATTTAGAAAATAAAATACAAGAAATTGAAGAAGCTCATTCATGTTCAATTTGCATGGAACGAAGACGAAATGTTGCTTTCCTCTGTGGTCATGGAGCATGCATCACTTGTGCTCAAACACTTAAGATTTGCCACATGTGCCGTAAACCCATAACCAAAAAAATAAATCTATATTGATGGTTTTACATCATAATTTTATCTAATTCTGTTGTGCCATCAAAAATTCTTCAGAACTAAAGAAAAGGCCCTACAACGGAACATTTACTGTGATATGCAATCCATGCATATATATATATATATATATATATATATATATATATAAAAAAATAAATTTTTATATTTTTAAAAAAAATATTTATATATAAAAAAAAAAAAAATTTATATTATATATATATATATAAATATACATATATACATATATTTATCATTTTCCTTGTATTTATCAGAAGTGGATTTCATAAGAAGTTTTTCCTTCACAAGATGAAACCAGAAAATGCTTCGCGTATCATACAATCTTCGGTTTATAACAACAACAATTAATAGTCTTTTCTTTATAAAAATTTATATATTTCTGAACAAGCATTTTAATTTATCTTTACACTTCCATTTTAAGTAATGGATATTCAAAATAAAAGAATAAAAGTATATATATATATAGATTCCTTTACGGTATTTGATGTAACTGAACCCCTTTTATCAATAATTGTAGATAAAAATACCGTACAATATGTTTGCGTAATAATGTTGGTATATTTTGTAAATATTGAAAGAATTGTACTGTACCAACTAGTAATCTTGTTTCTTCGTATTTGTGACATTTAGTCAAACTTCAATTTATATATTTTTCCTATATTGTATACTTCCTAAGATAGTCTACATTTTTGAATAATTGTGGGAAGAGTATAGATATTTTTTGTGATTGAAAACAGAGAACATGAATGTGAATTATTGATTTATTTATATTATAATCTTCATGAAAGAAGAAATTCTTTTCATCATGAGGATAATTTATGAATATATGTTTTTAATATAACTTTTGTTATGTAGCATATATTGTGAATGATGTCAGATTTTGAAATTGTTACAAATCAGTTATAAAAATTTACAAACAAAAAAATACAAAAAGATTGCATATCAAATTAAATGCTAGCTTTCAAAGTTGTAAATAATTTTTAATTTTTTTACAGAAGAGTAATTTATATATTATGCATTATAAATTGTTTTTAAACTTGAATAGAATCTTGTAATTTGTTGCATGTAACTAAAATTTCAAAACATTTCTTTAAGATGAAAATTTACAGGCTGCTACATTTTCAAATAAATATACTGAAATGCATTGAATTTTGTTTTCTATTTTTTGATTGTATGATTTGGAAAGTAACTACCCATTATCTATAAAAATTACAAGAATCATAATAAAAAACATTTATATATATAAATTATTTTTGTATGTATTTTACTACCTAATTTAAGCATTTGTCATATTCAGGAACAACTTTTCAATTCCCTCGTCAAAGAAATTAGTTGCTTATGAGTTCAGACACATCTATAAGCCCATTTCCAATTCCTTGTCATTCTTGAAGTGCAGTGTATTCAACCAGTTTTTCATGTGTTGGAAAAGGTGATATCATTTGGAGCAAGATTTAGACTTTATGATGAGTAATCAAATAAAATCCCAGTTGAAATGTTGAAGCATTTTTTCACTATAAGTTGCAGATGTGGGTATATATTGTCTTGTAGCAAAATTATGTCAAAAGTCAGCATACTGATCTTTTGTTTAGAATGGTCTTCCAAAGTTTTTGTAGTGTCTCATAATACACTTCAGAATTGATTGTAGCTTATGCCATAAATTCCAGAAGCAGCACAATAAAATTTATAATTGCATGCAGTTCACAATTGGTGGGATCATTGATGACAGCATTTTAAATAACTGGGTTAAATAATTCAAAATCAATAGTTGTCAGTTAAAAATATGATGGCTCAATAGCTATTGAATCACTTTGTACTGCTGCTCATTCACAATCTTCTGTTTGCTTCCTACTTCACTGCTAAAAATTAATGGAAGTTACTTTCCAAATCACCTTTGTATGTGTAACGATTTCATTCTACACCATATCAAGAATTATTTGATATTGATGAATTATAGGAATATAATTGTGTGTATGTATTATATAAATTGATATTATTATATAAGACAAAAACTTGGCTAAAAACCATACTAAAATATTCAAATGATGACTTGATGTACTGAAATGCAAGGATTCTATGATAGATCATCTTCATTCATGATTTGTATTTCATGTGACTTGAAAAATTAAAAGTACTATATTTAAGGTCTTGGGCTAACATTAGCATTGAAATAACTGAGCATAAACTACTGATATCTTCATTTCACTTTGAAATTGTTTTTCTTAGGATCTATGTATTATATAAATTGATATTATTATATAAGAAAAAAACTTGGCTAAAAACCATACTAAAATATTCAAATGATGACTTGACGTACTGAAATACAAGGATTCTATGATAGATCATCTTCATTCATGATTTGTATTTCATGTAACTTGAAAAATTAAAAGTAATATATTTATGGTCTTGGGCTAACATTAGCATTGATAATAACTGAGCATAAACTACTGATATCTTCATTTCACTTTGAAATTGTTTTTCTTAGGAGAGGAAAAAAAAACAATAATTTTAAAATCCATTAATTCAGAATTTTTATTGCTATTTCAGAAATCCAAATTTTTCTGTCCAACCCATTGAATGCATCTTTCAATATTCTGATTGATTCTATCACAAGATTTAGCCAGTACATACTGTAGCTCTAAAATGGCCACTGCCAAGTATATTTCTTGGGTATTTAGTAGAATCAACCAATTCTCAAATTATAGGAAATAATTTAAAAAAAAAAAAAATCAATGGGAATCAAATTTTGTCAAAAGTTGATGCAAAATGAGAAGCTAATATTTTTTATATGATCATGTCCGTAAATAGTTATCATTTTTATATTTTTGTATTGTGTGCATGAAAGTCAACAAATTTATAAGGGAAGCCCGTAGTTATCATTTTTATATTT
The DNA here is from genome assembly GCA_000484575.1 of Olivierus martensii. NCBI lineage: Eukaryota > Metazoa > Arthropoda > Arachnida > Scorpiones > Buthidae > Olivierus > Olivierus martensii. The sequence goes on from AYEL01087940.1 coordinate 16,748, forward strand.
TTGTATTGTGTGCATGAAAGTCAACAAATTTATAAGGGAAGAAGATTCTTATCTGGATTAATTGACTGATTTAAATAATAATGTTTGGAAGAATCTATTGGTTAAAATAACAAATAAAACAAAATACTTAGTCATAAAATTTTGATGTGTTATTTAGTCACTAGATGGAGTATCAATTTTCTTATTTTATTGAGCAGAGAGAGAGTTCAATTCACAATAAATATACTGTATATAGTTCACGATACATGTGTTCGTGAACAAATAAAACAAAATACTTAGTCATAAAATTTTGATGTGTTATTTAGTCACTAGATGGAGTATCAATTTTCTCATTTTATTGAGCAGAGAGAGAGAGAGAGTTCAATTCACAATAAATATACTGTATATAGTTCACGATACATGTGTTCGTGTTTCGTGATATAGTTCAAAAAGTTAATCGTCCATTTTAATTAATAGATATCGGGAGGATATATAAAGTAATACAATGGTAAGAGTATAGAATCTCTGCTGCTAGACCAATGCAACTGTAAGATTACTCGTTGAGTGTTTACTGTTTAGAGCTTTTACTTATTTCGTTTAATGATTGAGTGTAAAATGATCACGAGAAAAATAAGGCATCCTCGAAAGTTTGCGAAAACCAATCACACAAATATTCAGCCTACTAATTCCCACTTAACTAGACTTACCATAGGTCCGGGATTAGCCCGGACAGTCCTGGTTTTTTAGTGCTGTCCGGAGTAATGTCCGCCGGGGTTTGAGAATTTTATGACTGGCGAGGATTTTTTTTAATTTTTAGACCTATATGTTCAACATCGCGTTTTTAAACATTCGCTTACGGCCGTCCGCCGGGGTTTGAGAATTTTATGACTGACGAGGATTTTTTTTTTAATTTTTAGACCTATATGTTCAACATCGCGTTTTTAAACATTCGCTTACGGCCGTGCATCTCTCAGACGACCTCGGAGCAAGCGCTGACGTCGATTTGACGAAGGCATGGCTAGCGGTTTCGCACAACTATTTAGTCATTTGGCAACAAACAGGGGCAATGTGTTTATGTTGTTTTCGTGTGCAAAGTAACTCATTTACACGTTTTTGATCATTTTATCTCTATTCGTTTTTTGTCTCATCGTTTAGCAATGGGCAAAAGAAAATGTGTGTTTAATGTCAACTTGCAACAGGAATGCAAATTTTTGAAATTGTGTAATGACTTTCCTGTTGTGAATTTTATTATGTAATTAAAACAAACAAACCATTTCTGAAAAAAAAGTCATGTCAAGTGAAAAATACAACTGAATAAATAAAGTTTAATGTTTCAGTAAACTGTTAAGACTTTTAAGTAATTTCAAAAATATGTCCTGGGTTGGACCCAAAAATATATGGTAAGCCTACACTTAACGCCTATCGTTAAACTCAATTCAAGAAGGGATTCAACAGCTCTCATCCAATTTTCGAAAAAGTACTAGATATTGAATCATTGTTTTATATAAAAATACAATATTATTGTATATACTAATGAATATAAGGTTGTGTTCATGTTTTAAAACTAAAATTTATATTTTATAAAAATATGCTAAATTTTGTGTTTGTTGCCAGAGGGCGCTACTAATGTTAGAAACTCGACGATGTAGAAACTTTAAACATGAACGGGACTCTGGTTTACAAATACTGTTACGTGTGGAGGAATTTTGCATTTTTTCAAAGTAGGTAAGTTAACTGTGAAAATTTATCGTTGTTTGAAACATGGTAAGATGATTTTCTATTGTAATGATTTTAATACATGTGTCTTTTTTAAACTGATATAATTAGTATAAGTCATGTAACCTTAAAAAGTTATCCGGTCAAAATCAGATTGAACAGGTCAAATAAACAGATAAAGTGAGATTTTGGTATGATAGGAGTAAAAATCCTTGCAGAATTTCGAGCTCTCCCCTTTACAGTCTCCCTAATTAAACACACTTGAGTTCAAAGGTGAAGGTCCCATACACGATACACTTAGACACGGTATGCCTATGCACATATCTCAGGACTCTGGTTTACAAATACTGTTACGTGTGGAGGAATTTTTCATTTTTTCAAAGTAGGTAAGTTAACTGAAAATTTATTGTTGTTTGAAACACGGTAAGATGATTTTCTATTGTAATGATTTTAATACATGTCTTTTTTAAACTGATATAATTAGTATAAGTCATGTAACTTTAAAAAGTTATCCGGTCAAAATCAGATTGAACAGGTCAAATAAACAGATAAAGTGAGATTACAATATTGCATTTTTATATAAAACAATGATTCAATATTTAGTGCTTTTTCGAAAATTGGATGAGAGCTGTTGAATCCCTTCTTGAATTGAGTTTAACGATAGGCGTTAACATGAGGCGTTAAGTGTAGGCTTACCATATATTTTTAGGTCCAACCCAGGACATATTTTTGAAATTACTTAAAAGTCTTAACAGTTTACTGAAACATTATAATAAAATATATTTTATCAGTGAAAAAATATATCATTTAGGAAAAATATATACTTTATTATTCGTACAATAATGAAAGAAATTTATTTTTTTTTATTAGTGGGATATTTAATGATGATACTGCAAATTTCAAAAATAAAAAAATAAGTACATAAAAATCTCAGTTTTTTAAGGAAATGAAAAAAAAATATATCAATAAATATCTCCTTGCTAATAGTGCTTTTGGCTTTCTGATTTACCATCATTTAGTAACAAAGAATTCTTCTAAATATCTTGAAAAAATTCAAACAATGATTTTGAATTTTCTCAAGGTTTTCTGAGACATTCTCTGAATGTGAATCCATAGAAGCTATGAGGATTGAGGTTTACGAAAAATTCGCCCCTTGCATTTAGCCTCCGACAATTCGCCCCGAGCACGTTTCGCCCCCGGCACATTTCGCCCCCAGCCATTTTTGCTCCCTGCACTTTTCGCCCCCAGCACATTTCACCCCTTGTAGATAATGAATAGGCTACAAAATTGCAAATATAGTAAACTCTCAATATCTGGAATTTTTTTTGAAATCCCAGCCCCTTTAGTGGATATTCGATGTTAATGGTCTGCGACTGTTTACAAATTAAACCTAATTAATTAGCAAAAATTAAAAAGTGAAATCTCGCTTAATTTTCATTTAAATTTTTTGATAATTTTACAATTAAATATGTTTTTATTGTCTTTCTAAAGATGTAAAAAATTAAGCGAATTTCATTTAAGCCAAACCACAACAACTGAAAAAATTGCACTGTGAAAATTTTTTCCCATCATTCATACTAAGAGAATGACGTAGAGTGCTGGAATGATGAGTATCATTCAATCATAGTGTCATTTTTACTTTAATGCGATATCTTTTTAATATTCACGTTCCTTAGATATGATAATTAAATTTTGTATTAAAAATGTTAAAAATCATAACTTGGAAGCCTATAGAGTGAAGTGATATAGGGAAAATAGGAAAGTGAAAACAATCAGCCACCGGATCTGGATGTTTGTGTTCTACATAAACGTATTAATCAAATGTAATCTCATAAACATCTGCATATACCCGTGATGCCATCACTGCACTTTGGATGTTGAAACATGTCTAAACCATAGGCTAAACAGAAAGTTAATGTCTTGAAGTTAGAACAGCAAATAAAAATGATTGAAGACAGTAAGAAAGGTCTTTCTAATGAGCATTAGCAGAAAAATTTAACGTAGGGAAAATACAGATTCACAAAATATTGTCTCAAAAAGAAATTCTGACTAAATGGAGAAATAACAGAAGTTGCAACCTTAAGCAAATGACCCCTGCAAGAAACATGTTGAAGAATTAAACAATAGAAATTAATGAAAAATTGTTGTCTCAATTTAACAACATTGAACACTGTTTGCCGTAGAAATTATAAAAAATAAAAGTGGAATACAACAAAGCACTATTGATAGTTTTTCCATACTAATTAAATATGATGTGTGTTTGAAATAATTAATTATACTGAGTTATAAATTGTAACAAAAGCATATGTTTCGATTTTATTAAAGTGTAATAATTTTGTTTCATTTAAGCATGCTATATTATAATTAACCTGTATAAGCCAACCACCTGTACAAACAACCAGTTTTGATTGGAACCGGAGGTGGTCGTCTTATACAGGTTCTACTGTATTTAGTTTAGAACATAGTGAAAGACCTGAGCTTAGGCCAAACTCTGGATTTGCAGTTGTTAGAACCGTTAGATTTAGTTTATAATTAATATTAAATTAATTAATATTATAATATAGTTTATAATTAGTATTCGTTAGAATCTGCAACTTTGCACAATCATTTCTTCAAGAATTGTTTAATTTATCTTATATTTATTTTGCTATTGTATAATTACACAGTAAACAATTTCTATCATTACTAAATTTATTAATATAAATAAAAAAAAGAAATAACCACACATAAGAATATGTTAAATCAGCGTTTCTCAAACTTTTTTCATTCATGACCCCATTTTTCATTACGAACGTTTCTCAAACTTTTTTCATTCACGACCCCATTTTTCATTACGAGATTTTTCGCGACGCTATTTTTAATTACGAGATTTATCGCGACCCCAGATATTAAATATGAAATTTTTTCATTACGACATTTTTCGCGAAACTAGGTATTAAATATGAAATAAAGCATACAAATACATAAATCATTGTGTTCATCTTAATAAGTGTATAAATCAGCCAACTACATTGAAAATACATATGTTGTCATACGTTAAATATCCAACCAACCACACCGAAAATTCATATGTTGTCATACGTTAAATATTGGAGTTTGTGAAATTACATATAAACTGAAAATCAAGTATTTGAATTTAATTAGTGAAATTACATATAAACTGAAATTCAAGTATTTTAATTTAATTTTTGCCAACTACATTGAAAATACATATGTTGTCATACGTTAAATATTGGGCATTTGTGAAATCGAAAATTCATATGTTGTCATACGTTAAATATTGGGCATTTGTGAAATTCATATGTTGTCATATGTTAAATATTGGGCGTTTGTGAAATTACATATATTCCAATGTTTGCATTTAATTTTTGCAAACCCCATTTTGGGCCGCGAAGCGAAATGGGTCACGACCCAAGTGAAATCCAGCATTTCGCTTCGCGACCCCAAATAGGGTCGCGACCCATAGTTTGAGTAGCATTTCGCTTTGCGACCTGGGATCACGACCCATAGTTTGAGAAGTGGGGGTCGCAACCCATAGTTTGAGAAGCACTGATTTATAGCAATTCATCCATTTGGGATCACGACCCATAGTTTGAGAAACGCTGTGTTAAATCAATAATATATATATAGGTAATAATATATTTATACATAGCAGGGGTGGCCAAACTTCATGTCACTTTGAGCCACATAAGAGAATTTCAAATACTTGAGAGCTGCAACTAGTTTCTTTCTGGATCAATGAGAATTGCATGTTTTTTCTGGTAATCTTAATATTGGTTTCAAAAATTGTTCATTATATTTTATATATTTCACATGCATTTATTTCATGTAGATGCATTCTACTTTTTACAATAAATGAACAAATTACAAATATTCAATATATTATTTTTTTAAATTAAATAAATATTTGCTTCATATTAACTATTGACTTTCATGATATGGAGCCACTTTGAAGGTACCAAACAGCTGCATGTGGCTTGTGAGCCACAATATGGCCATCATGGATATATAGCATATAAATTAAGCTAGCAATATACTAATGCTTGGTGTATGCATATCATCAAAAAGAGAAATATTAACTCATGTTAATAATGAGTTGACAGCTGAAGGACTATATATTATATTACTTATTATCTATTTTATTACACTTGTATAATTTATCTTATATGTTTTTTTAATTTGTGCTTAAAATTTTAATGTTTTGTTAAGGTTACTGATTTCTTTTATTTATTTTACTGATTATATTTATCACAAACACACAATATGTTGAGTTTTTAATTTTGTAATGTTTGTTTTTGTAGTTCTAATGTGATTGTAACAGTACTTTTTCTTGTATTGCTGAAGATGACTAATCTCTAGCCAGAAATGTTTCATTTAATTAAATAAGTTATTTTACGGTGCTTATAAGTGCTGTCTTTGTATGTTAATTTCATTACATAGTGTCTAAAGTATTTTTCATTCTTTTAATTTTGTGATTATTTTAAATGTACATGATATTTCAACTATATATGATGTGTGTGTGTGTTTGTGATTTGAAAAAATCAAAGCAAGAATGTTATTTATTTCCAAGCTGAAGAAATGAATAAGATAATAATACGAATGAACTTCCACTTAATAACAAGAATTATAAATCAAGACAAGCACTACTTAACAGTGGAAAAACCGAAACTTCAAAGAAGCGCTTTCCAAAAAATAAAGCGGTTCTTTGAAGTTTCGGTTTTTCCACTGTTAAGTAGTGCTTGTCTTGATTTATAATTCTTGAATAAGATAAGTAATGAATCTAGCATTACTGTATTTGGAAAACTTTGTGTTCCATCAATAATGATGATAATTCCTGGAAAAATAATTTCTGAAAATGCAGAACTCAAAATTGAACAAATCAGGAACCTACTATATAAATAAATATAAAACTGAATTGTAAATATTCTTATAATATCTACAATCTTAATAATTATAAAATTTAATAATTAATAAACTATTGTGTTTTTATCTTAAAACTGCAAATAATACATAAGTTTAACACATATATATATATATATATATATGTGTGTGTGTTATGGCCAAAGTCTAGCCAATTCCCAAAATGGCTTGCCACTTCTAGATTAATCATAGCCCAAAATATACAAGAATTTGCCACTTTTTCAGGCTTTGGCTGACTAATTCATGATGTGCCCAACAATCAATGGCCAATTCGAGAATTGTCCAAGAAAAAGTTTTTACAGAGCTGATCATGCAGTTACGGAAGTTCATTCCAATTCTAACTTGTGTTATTACCATTGTGAAAATCTTTTTAGTTTAGTCAAAGCAGAAAAAATTATTTTGAAAACAAAGAGAAAAGCTAATCAGTATTCAAACAGTTTTATTTAAATTGAAAAATTAATGAAAAGCAAAAAATGTTTTTCTAGATTGAAAAAAACACAAAAAAAACTGTAATAATGTTGTTAGAAAAATCATGTCCAGGACCGCATTTATCATAAGGTGCATTAGGCGCAAGCTGGGGCCTCATTCTCTATGAAGCCACATTTTAAAACCTTACTCCTCACAAACAATAATATAAAAAACAACCCAGTTATAGTTGCAAAATAAAGTACTTATTTTTAAATATTAAATTCATAATTGAACTAGACTTGTTAGTTTGCAGCCTCATAAATGATGTTGTGCTTAGGGCCTCAAAAAGTATAAATGTGGCCCTGATCATGTCAAAAGGAAAAATGTATTTATGATTGATAAAACATGAGAGAAATCTTTTTAGTAAATAGTTTAAAAAAACATCACTTAAAAGAAATGATGCTTAGAATATGATTTCTTATAAGAATTTGCAAACTCCTTTTCTTAATTTTAATCTCAAAAATAAAAACCAAATAATTAAAACTGATATATATAATTTATAGCTACAAAAATGCACTTTATTATCAATGTATTAAAATTAAATTGATATTTAAAATTTTATGAATTAATAACTGTCAAATTAAATGAATAAAGATATTAAAAACTCTGTTAATGAATTTTTGAGAATATTTACTATATTTTTTAAACAAATGATATATCATACAAAAAGTTATATATAAAACTGAAAACATTTGATATTTATTATAAGAAAATATTAAAAATTTATCGTCTTTGCCAGAATTGTTCATAATATATGGCATTTTATTTTATCTTTTTTTATATTATATGAAAATACAAGAAATACAGTGAAACCCCGATTTTGAAACTTTTCGGGGACCGGCCCGAAAAGTCGATCACCAATTGAGCATCACTAAATAGACATACCGTGTCTAAGTGTGTCGTGGTCCCATATAGGGTCGAAGCCTCGTTTTCAAGTTATGGGATTCCAAAGTTGGGGCTAGGAATTACGTTGTTTTTAAGATTTTTGTAAAACTTTTATAGAACTTCAGATTTGCAACTCAAGTGACGTCATGGGCGGAACTGACCAATTGAGCATCACTAAATAGACATACCGTGTCTAAGTGTATCGTGGTCCCATATAGGGTCGAAGCCTCGTTTTCAAGTTATGGGGTTCCAAAGTTGGGGCTAGGAATTACGTTGTTTTTAAGATTTTTGTAAAACTTTTATAGATAATCGGATATTTTAATCGATTTTAGATGCATCTTATCATTTCCAAATTGAATACAATCAATTTAAATAAGCCACGACTTGGTTAATTTTTTTCACTTACGGCAGTATATCCGTTCCGAAGCTTGGTAGAGTTCCTAAATATTTAATGAATACAATCAATTTAAATAAGCCACGACTTGGTTAATTTTTTTTCACTTACGGCAGTATATCCGTTCCGAAGCTTGGTAGAGTTCCTAAATATTTAAATTCTTTATTGTTTTGTATACAAAACATCCTATTAATTATATCACATTCGTTCACTTTTCCACCTTGAATAATAACAAATCAAATATAGAACTTTGAAGATCATCTTTGTCAGTCAGTCAATCGAAGGAGTTAAGTACGAACAGTATGATGAGATATATCCTTCGTTAAATTTCAAGTAAAATGCAGGGCCAGCTGGAGATTTTGCGGGGCCTCGAGAAAAAAGTTTAGTGGGTCCCTATATATTTGCAAAAAGAATTTTTTAACGAAAAAAATCATATAATTTTATTAAACATAATTTACACACATTAAGTACATAGTTATATACTTGACAAAAAATCACAGAAAACAAAGGCAATAATTTAAAATATAATTTTTATTTCCTATAACTTTTTGTATTGCTAGTTCTATTAGATCGTCAAAATTAATTTGCTTTGCTAAATCTTGTTCTATAGATAACATGGCCCTCTAATCTTTCTAGACTCATACTCGATCTCAAATAATTTTTTATTGATTTTAATTTCGAGAAATTATGTCCGCAGATGCAACAGATACAAGAGTCGTTATCATCACCTAGAGCAGGGCTGTCCAACCCGCGGACCAGTGCTGCAATGAATGCGGCCCAACATAAAATCGTAAACTTCCTTAAAACATTGACATTTTTATGTACTTAATGAAGTTTTTATTATTTAAATACCTATCTACATTTCCTATTTCCATTTTCTAAAATATTTCTTATTTCAGTGATTAAAACTTCTTGACCTGCTCAATGATTTAAAAAAAATTTCTTAACGAAAAGAAGTCAAAGATTATTAAGCTACGACATTTTTCTTATTTGTCATGGTGGATATCATATATTGTACATTATTTATTAGCTTTTTTGCTTAACAACTATCGTTAGAATTAGTATATTTTTAAATGTCGCCCAAGGAAACCAAAAGGTTGGACACACCTGTTCTAGATCACAAATTTTTTTCAAGCAATTAAAAGGTGTATTGCCGTCTTATAATTTAAAATTATAAAATTATATACCAGGGGTGGCCAAGCTTCATGTCAGTATGAGCCACAAAGGAGAATTTCAAGTCTGCCGTCTTATAATTTAAAATTATAAAATTATATCTTAAAGTTATATACCAGGGGTGGCCAAGCTTCATGTCAGTATGAGCCACAAAGGAGAATTTCAAGTACTTCAGAGCCGCAATTAGTTTCTTTTTGGGTTATAACTGCATCAGTTATAATCTTAACAATGGTTTCAAAAATTGTTAAATATTTCATATGCAATTGTTTCGTATAGGTGAATATTATTTTTTACAATAAGTGAGCAAATTGCAAATATATTATTTTTTAAAGTAGGTAGGTATTTTCTCCATATTAACTATTGATTTTCATAGTATGGAGCCCTCTGTGTCTGGCACAGTTTGGCCCATTGGGCCCTTGTGCCATTAAACCCCAACAACCAATCCATAATGCATAAAGATAAATTGGTTACAGAAATCTTGCAAAAGGGTTGTCTCTACTCTTTTCCTTACTCTGAGAGACAATCCCATTCATATTAGTGATGGGTAAGTTCTATCATCTCTTCCGATAATATTATAAGACCAATATATGATGTGACAGACAAGCCCATTCTCGTTGTTGAATAAGACAAAATTAGCATGAATGGACTTCACTTCATAGCTCCACAAAACCACTTTTTAACTTTGGCCACTTTTTCTTGGACAATTCTCGAATTGGCCATTGATTGTAGGGCACATTGCAAATTGGCTGGCCAAAGCCCGAAATAGTCATAAATTTTCATATATTTTGGGCTTTGGCCAAATCTAGAAGTGGCCAGCCATTTCGTGAATTGGCTAGACATCAGGAATTGATTGTAATATATATGTATATAAATACCTCATTTTTTTATAATTTTAAATTTAGTACATAATTCAAAAAAATTATAGTTAAAATCAAAAGTACAGTTCTAATAAAAATTTTATTAATTTTCAAATGAATAAAAAAATAACTACTTTACTTACTACATCAGGACAATTGGAAAGATAAGCACCACATGTAGCAGTAGCAATGAAATGCATTAGATCTGCATAAGGAACAAAACCAAAACAAGAAAAAGGATGATATTTACTTCCAAGCTGAAGAAATGAACAAGATATTGTACTGTTACGTAACTGCATTAGTAATGAATCTAGCATTACTGTATTTGGAAAACTTAATGTTCCATCAGAAATGATGATAATTCCTGGAAAAATAAATTTTTTTTAAATATTTTAAATGCAATCAATTATTCATCCTACCTTCTTATACATACAAAGAAAAACTACCACTCCAGTAGAAACATGGGTACATAATAATAATTTAATTCTGAAAACATTTTTGGATTATTTTAGGCCATCATCAGTCATTCAATATTGCATGACTGATTTATTTATAATTATTATTATTTTATACTGTGCTTCTAGTGGAGAGTTAATTTATTTCTTGCTTATGTTAAATGTATTTTTTTTTATATAGAGTGATTCAAAAAGGTTGTGCCAAAATTTACAACTTATAGAGGACAAAATTCTGATTAAAAAAGTCTAGTTTTTGATTTGAAGCTCTGTTTAAAAGCTAATGCTTGAAAGTTTTGTGATGTCATTTCCATTCTGAGACACAAGAGACAAGAAACATTGAAAAAATTAAGTACTGAAATTAAGTTTATTGACTTAAATTAACAAAATTGTAAAGTAATAAAACTTTAATTAATTAATAATGTTAGATGAAATGTTCAATGTTTGCAAAAATAACTCTGGACAGACAACTGTGTTGTGGAAAAGTTCTCCTGTACATATGTTCTGCCAATCTACTATTCCCACTGGTGTGCCCATAAATGAAGTGCATATCTGTAATTCTGTATAAGAATAGTGATCCCTAACACTCAAAAATATTGTAGTAAGCAATATACAACTACCAAACCAGGAAGAGAATTAGCAATTTAATATTCAAAAATGAATGCTGTGTTTGTAAAACAATTACGTTTCATTTAAATAATCAATTGCTAATTTAATAAACAATCTGTTCTCAATGCTCTAAACTTTTTAGGATAATTTTTTTAGTAGTTAAAAGTTATAGATGATTTTAAAAATGCAAATAAAAAAAATATAAAAAAGTAATCTTTGACTGAACTGGAAATGACATCCCAAAACTTTCGAGCGTTATATCTTTTAAATGGAGCCTCAAATCAAAAAATGTGACTAGACTTTTTTGCTCAGAATTTTATCCTCTACAAGTCTGTAAATTTTGACACAGCCTTTTTAAGTCACCCTGTATATTTTAAATAATTAGTTTGATAAATAACATACCAGCACTACTATTTTCTGGAAGTAACTGTATTGATAATATTCCATAACGAAGCATATTCACAGTGTTAATATCAGAAGGAATATTTAAGGATTTCTTCTTAAAATGTTCATAATGATCATCAAAAATTGCATCAGATATTTGTTCTACACCTGACTAATAGAGAAAAGTTAAAATTTGCACAATTAATATTTTCCTTTTTAAGACTATGTATATGGATTTTAAAAAAATAGATTTTAAAAAAATATATATGTTTTTCTCAAAAAATAATAATTCTAGGAAAAATTCTTAAACTTACTATAAAAATGGAAACTAATTCAGAATTTCTTATTAAAATATAAAAAAAATTTTCAAATAGAAATTCTTCTAATTTTAAAAATCATTAATTCCAAACTTCCTGATGACAACAATAAAGTTGAAATAGATAAAAAAAAATAAATAAAAATCACAAAAAATTTGAAGAATAAAAAGCAAATTTTTAAATATTAAAAATATTATAGAGATCAATATTTTGATTAAATATTATTGTTAATCATTTATACAGATAAATCAATTTTAAAGAAAGTAATATTTTTGACAAAGAGCAAGCAGCACCAGAAAGAACTAAAATTGTCTACTTTCCAAAGTCATTTATTTTCTAAATCAGTTTTTCTCAAATTCAGTGATATCCCCTGGGGGTGACTGGGTTATTAGAGGGAGGTGTCAAGAAGTAAGCGAGCAGTACGGAGGTATTGCAAGACATGCAAGTGCGTGCAGCTGGGATGATTCAGTTGCTGTGTTTGCTCGTATTGCATTATGAGATTCAGAGATTTACTTGATTTGGAAGTTCCTGATTGGATAATAAATCCATTTTTAAATCATGATTATGTTGCAGAATGTTTTATTGAAGAGGAATTGATTGAATTACAAGACAATACTGAATTGAAGCCAAAATTCAGAAATTCTTATCAAGAATTTTTGGTTGCAGAAAAAAATAGATGACAGATATCCTTTTTTATGGGCAGTAGCAAAGAAACTAATTGTGTTTCCAACTTCCTATTTAGTAAAGCATGGTTTTAATGCAGTATGTCAGTTCTTGACGAAGCAAAAAAATCATTTGTATATTTTAAAAAGCAGGAATTTATAACTGCAACTTACAAATATTGAACTTGAATTCGACCATTTAATATCACAGCATCAACTGCATCATTCTTATTGATTACGTTCATTTCAAGTTAAATTTTTTAATGACAAATATATTTTTTTAATTGTTATTCTATTAATGTCAGTCAAATCAAACTTTAAACAGGGGATTAACCATCTCAAATTAACCAAACAAACACAGCCAAACTTCCCCTGGTGGATAAAATCCCCTGTTTAAAGTTTGATTTGAGTGATATCTGACTTGAGACAAGCCTGCCTGCCCAGGTTTGCCAAGAGGGCCTGTGGGTATGTAAGATAGCCCGCCTGGGAGCGATAGTTTCGGCCTTGTCCGATAAAGTAAGTCTCCACAGTAATCAATATATAAGCTTCCCGAAATAAAATTCTGTCATAGGTCACCGTGGTCTAATCGGATAAAGCACTGCTTCTGCATTTTCAGTTTTCTAGTACATCCGCAGGACCCATTTCCTCTGTTCCTCAATCAGATTATCAGCCATGGCGTCTTAGCACCTAAAAAAGAAAGGCACTTACTGTCCATCTTTTATTGGGACATTCTATATAAAAAAATTGTGTATACTTAGACTTTATTCTGTTTGTGAGGAAGTTAACTTGGACCTGTCCTATTTTTATTTTATTACACTCTTTATTATTTATCGTTATTTTCTTATGTGCTAACGTGTTGTATTTTAGTTTAAAAGTTGACTTAGTTCCCACGTTCTCCGCCTCCGTCGTTGGCAGTCGCGTGGTGCAGAATTGGAGCCCGTACCCGGAGGGGCTATCCCGGTTAATGATGTCTTATCTACATAATATTTACCACTGAACTGGTAAAGTATTAAAATAAGTACCTAATTATTATTTTTTTACCTATTTATTTATTTACCTACGTATTACATATTTTATTTTAGAATTTATTATTAGTTCATTTAAATTGGGGCAGCTGCTTAATTGGGCCAAAACAGATTAGTCCCAATTAAGCAGAATCGACTGTATTTCAATTATCAATTTTTGTGGTTTCTTGACAAAAACATGCAGAAATCAATGGTGAGAACGTTATCTTGTTAATAAACATATATTAACTTACTTGGGGATTTAAGGAATTTTTACTGGATGGCTATGGATAAATTTCCTAGGATTGTAGCCTCTGAAGAGATTAGGTTAGGTTAGATTAAGTTGGTTAAGCTGCTATATCACACAAGGGATATACTGTATCTGGTGGCGGCCACTTATAGAGCCCATCACAGGTTGGCCAACACCCATGATGAGGCCAACCAGATGGTTGAAGGATAGGGTTCAACAGGCTGGGCCAGAACCAAAATTGGAGTTGTGGGATCCACATTCTCCAGGGTAGTAAGCTACAGCTTTACCACATCCTTTGAAGAGAATATGGCTAAACACAATCCAGATAAAATAATGTATTATTTCAAAATACAAATAGCCTTGATTATGTCAGGGTTTGGTTTGAATCCTGCTGTCATAAGTCAAAAATGTTTAAAATTTATGAATTGAAATCAATAGTACCAATACCAATACTTATTATTACATTCCATTTTATTTTAATAAACTTAAATACAAAAATATGAGGATCAAACAATAAAAAGGATGCTTTTTGTATATCAGACCATTGTTCAGGATTCAAACTTTTTATCAATTGTATTGATTAATCACAAAATTTATTGACAACACTGCTCATTGCCGTTATAAGTATGACTGAAAATAAGTCGAAGATTACTTGTACTATATATTTTTAAATATAAAAAAATATATAATAAAATTTATCAATAAATTTGAATTTTTGGTGGTCAAAATTTGCTTACTGAGTAGCCATTTATTTCACATTGGGTGACCATTTGAAAATACAACTCTTATTTATTACCTGTACATACATCTGCAATGTAATTTTTTTCATATATTGATAATATAAAATCAGTACATTTTATTTAATAAACAGTTATCTAGAATGAATGTGAAGTTTTATTTTCATAGATACATTTATCAGTTAGGAAGGAAAAACAACTGTTTTTCCTTCCTAACTGATAGGAAAAACAACTGTTTTTATTCTATAGATCAGGGGTTCTTAAAAGGGGATATGGTTCTCAACTCTAAAGTACAGTAAATTCAAGCTGTTGACATATTTGGAAGTCATACTAGAAAATAACTGATAGGAAAAACAACTGTTTTTATTCTATAGATCAGGGTTCTTAAAAGGGGGTATGGTTCTCAACTCTAAAGTACAGTAAATTCAAGCTGTTGACATATTTGGAAGTCATACTAGCAACTAATATAAAGAATGGTGATGATTAAACAGTCAAGTGAACGGAAGTTTGGGACCATTGGATAATCCATTGGGGTCTAGAGTCCTCAAATGGTTAAGAACCCTGCTATAGATAAAAATCATCTTTGTTTACATATAATAGTTCTCTTTACCTCTGTCTCATTGAAAAATTATCATCAATATTTATATACTTAGTTTAATATTTGTAATTTTCTGTAAAATTTTTTATTTATTAATATTGAATATCATAAAAATAAAATTCATTTTTTCTTCAGTATTAAATGATTTTTTTATTGTAAGTCAAGCTTTATCAGAAAAGTATGTAGATTATAAATATGATATAAATAATAATTTAAAAATTATTAGATTTTGATTATTATTTTGAATATGTGTGTACTGGATAAGAATATCTAAAAAAAAAAGCTGTATACATATTAGAATTATTGTAATGTATGATAATGTGTCTAGAAAATAGAAGTAATTAGTATAAATAAAGCCTGCAGTTAACTGAGAAAATGAAATCACTAAAAAAATTATTAGTTTTAATAGTCAACACTATATAAACATATCAAGGAAAAATTCTCTCTTCTGATAATCAATGTATTAAAAATATTTTTTAACCACTTAATGCCTGAATTTTGATATTAAGTTTAAATAAAATTGAAAAAGGTATTTTTTACTCTTATTTTGTATAGAAATCATACTAGATAATTGTTATTTAATTATGTGAGATATTTTTTATTTTTTGGGTTTGTATCAAATAAGTAACATTAGGCAATACTTCAAAAGAAAAAGTCAACAATTTCTGATAATTTACAAAATAAACTATGGAGGGCACTATTATTCAGTTATTCCATTTGTTTAGTATGTATTACATATGACACAACAGTCAATTGGTAAAAAAATAAATACATTAATAATAATAAGGGGTTAAAGGGTTTGTATTGTATATGATACTATAGACATTGTGGTTAAACCTTAAAAATGTATGTATGTTGTTAAATGTACTTATTAAATGATTTAATTTATTATGTAATTTTATTTATATTTGTTATTTATATTTAAACAGTGTTTTATCATTGCACATATTCAGTTATATTAAATTTAAGCATTGCTGGACTTTAGCAATTTTTAATTTACAAGAAAATATTTTTAGAATGAATTGATTGCAGAAGTTTGGAACCTACTGTAATTATATATGATGAAAAACCTACTTATTTATAATGATGAAAAACAGCATTTCAATGATAAGTCTCTAGATTCATTATTTTAGTTAATTCTCATTTATTTTCCAGAAACTAAAATTATTCAAATAAATATATTAGAACCCTGATTTGCACTGTTTAGAAAATATCCTAATAATTAATTTGTGTTACTAAGATTTCAAGTTTTGTCACTAAACTTTGAGGTTTGAAACAGTATTATAGATCAGTAGATTATCTTGAGTCATTATACACCCAAGATATTTATACAAAAAGTTTCTAACTTATTAATGATCTATATTATAATTAGTCAAACGTGGCTGGCTGGAGTCCCTTTTTCGGACGAACCACTATGTCAGCTCCTACAACTTCATGACTTTTTAAAACAGATTCCCAATGCTTTAGTATTGTTGAAACTGTACTTTGTGGAATCCCAAATTTCTGTGCAACATCTTTTTTTCTCCATCTTCTAGCAATTCCACTTTTTCGGCAACACTCAACAACTTTCTCTTTGATATGGTAAATGTTTTAGTAGAGCTGAACAGACTAACTAAAATCTCTCAGTTCAGTTTTGATTTTTAAGCCAATTAACACAAATAACATAAAAAACCGAAACCGAAACAAGCCCTAGAACTTTACACTAACCCCTCTACAGTACAAATCAACACATCCATTTTGTTTAATTGTTGGCTTTTTCTAGCCAAACTCAATCTAGATTCCTTACCTTATCTTTTTCCCTCACCTCTGAAATTAAAAATTTCAATATATAGAAATGTTTTTTGATATATAGAAACAAATTTCAATGGAAATTTCACAGGACTAACAAAAAATGTTGATATACAGAGAATTTCGATATATAGAGGTTCGATATATGGAGATCTGACATATAGAAGTTCAATATATGGAGGTCCAATTGTATATTTAAAAATTTATAAATACAAATTACTTATATTGTAAATCTAGTTTTTCAATAATCTTCAAATTTTTCAATATTTCTGTGCATTACTATTTGTTATTGAAAACCTGAACAATGTGATATGTTAAATCAACAGATCATTATAACTACTGAAACAGAAAATCCAAGGATAACATCAAGTTATATTAAAATTGAATTCTAACTAATATTTCTCATATTATAAAGGAATACGTAAGAAAATCTGTTAACAAACTTTCAGTTATTTGTTATTTTAGTTCTAATCATTCTAATATATTTAATAATTTTGAAAATATATATATTTTTAATCTATGTAAAACTAATGAAAATATTTATAGCATTCTGAAATATTTCTAGCATTTTTTTAAATAATATAATTTTCATAATGAAAAATGATTTAATTTTATTTTAAACATAAATTTGTTTAAATAAAGCAGTCAGAAAGTATCTTGTGAGAATGATTATTTTATAAAATTGAAATATAGAGAAAAAAGATACACTTTTTGATCTGAGGAGTTATCATGTAAAATTTGATTATAGAATCTTAAATAATTTTAAATATATAGAAAAAGAATTTTCCAAAGCCCTATTAAGCTACGTTTAGACGATGCTACTTTTCATGCAACAAGATGCATGCAACTAGGCATGTGAGAAGGCATGCAAAGATGCATGCCTCAAAATCTGTTGCATACTAGACACAAATGTTCCCCCGTCCTAGTTGGGTTATATGTGCAACTAGTCGTGCAACATTTTGTTGTTTTGATTATTTTTAAACTTTTTTCGCAAATTTTGTTTGCTTTATGGATTGGGGTGTGAAGAAAACACTTCAATTTATTGAAGAAGTTAAATTTATCGTCGTCAGGTCATTCTAGTAATTTTTTTAAAAGACTGGAACTATCTATCCTGACTTGATTCAAAATACTGATGTTATTAGCGCTTTGATCAAAATATTTGGGAGTCAAAACACTTTCTTTTTTCTTCTTTTCCTTCTATCATTTGAAATGATAACTCTTTTTCTATCAGCATTTTCTGCTATATATCCTGTGTGTGTGAACACAAAGAGGCAAGCTGCATGCCTCATGCGGCTGTTGCACATTGAGGCATATGTCATTTTGCATACAACATTGCATGCAGAGAGGCATTGTTTAAAACGTAGCTTTAATATGTTATAGGAGTAGCCTATATTTTAAATTATTAATTAACTTTATTTTTAAATCAAAAACAGATTATTACAAATTTTATTTTATATTTCTATAAATATTTCCAGATTATTAAGAGGAAAAATGTCATTTTTCTCTTATTAAAGTTTTTTTATAAATTATTCTGAATATATTTAAATTTAATCTATTTATGTTACAAGTTATAAATTTCTTATTATTTTCTTAAAAAAATTTTCACAAATGAAATTTATTTCTCTTTAAAACAATACTAAATATATTAATCAAATTTCTTTAAATCATTTGAAACAAAAATTGTTTCAAATGATTTAAAGAACAATAGTACAAGCAATTCATATGTTTAATATTCCATCTTCCAAATTTAATGTTGAATAATAATTGTAAATGTGAAATCATACATTAATCTTTTTATGATAAACTTAACTTATGACTTCAATATTTATAATTATTATTTTCATGCTAGATAATCCCTAAACAATCTAAATTTATGCCTGCAACTCACATTTATAATGCTGCAATTTCATGCTATCTTAGAAAAGAAAGTCAGACATTTTAGTTAGCAATTACCATTTGATTTCCAATTATCATGATTTTGGTCTGGAATGGATCCCATTATGTAATAATCAGCCAATAGAAAAAATGACATTGAAAAATAATTACTTATATTTTTTAGTTAGGTTAATTTGAATTAATCTGCTTATGAATACTTTTGACAGTGGCTACTTTTATACAGCCTTCTCAATCACTATTGTGGATCAATCAGAAAGTTGAAGGATGAGGTTCAACAAGCTTGACAGGGTCTGGACCCTTCCTAAAAAATGATATGTAAGATCTGGAACTGAATTCAGATCATTCAAGATGGCAAACAGTTGCCTTAACATGTGGCCAATACTACAAACTTGGAAAAAAGAATATAAACATTTCATCTTTCTTGTTACATTGTGTTTTCTTTAGTTTTGCTCATATAAAATTCTGACAGGCATGAAATACACAATTTCCTTGTTTTAAAGAATAAACAGCATTTAATCAACATTTTGTTCAGTTTGTTCTTTTGATATTTAAGCTTATGTATGTTTTCTTACTGATAGGAAATTATACAGAATTATATTTTGGATTAAAAAATTTGTGATTCAATTTTGTGTTTTATACATCAACTGTGTTTATTTAGTGATAATCAATATAAAGATTAAATAAAATTGCAATTGTAATCAGAAGTAAAAATTTTTTTTAATTGATTTTTATAGTTATAGCTAATTTATAAATGTTCTTTAGGTCTGCAAATGAGAAATAAAATGAAACAACTGAGAAATTGAGTATTCACAAATGTTTAAAAGTAAAAATAGAAGACTAAGTACTTGTTGGTCCAGAAAGTGTCAAACTATTTATGATTAAATCAAATATAATTTATGATTAAATCATTAACTACTTATTTGAATTTAAATTTTTCAATTATTTTTCTACAGGATATTATTGTACATTATACACAAAAAATATATAATACATTAAGATATTGATTTATTTCATTTTTGATAAAATATTAATATTTAATTAAAATGCTTAACCATTCATTTGGTACTAATATTAAAAATGAGTACAGAATAAACATTATTATTCCAATCATTTGAATTTGATCAGACCTATTTATATTAATAATAATAATAATAATAAATATATCACAGAATTATTATACGGTAAATTCTTGTTGTTTGTAGATTCCGTATTCAGATATTCGACTATTCGCGAAAATTTATTTGTAACCACAAAATCGATATTCACGGACTCCCGCTGAGCGGAGAAAATGCTATTACCAATGTAAACTCTCTCTCTAATAAAGGAAGTTGTTTGTTACCAATCAAATGTAGTCTGAATCAGTTTGCCAGAAAAATTTCCCATTATCTTTCCTTGATCACTCCCCATACTGCAGATAGGCCAAAAATCTGTTCATATTGTCCGCAGGTCCCATAGAAGAATGGGACCCTATGCCTTAAATTTAGGCGTCTAACTTCCTGCACATTTGTTCCTTACATCAAAATTTTAGATCATCTGAGGCAAAAAGTGATGCAGACAAGGCTGATGCAGTTTTTCAATGCAGTTCAGAAAGACAATGTGTCAGTTGTCACATCAAACATCTTGAAACATTAAAAAACTATTAATCAAAAATAAGATTTTATCTACTACATAGTTAATGTTTCAAAAAATTAAATAAAGCTTACTGTAATTATAATACTGTATATAGTACTATACACTGCATATATACAGTAATTATTTGTAAGTAATGTAATATATATTAAATAAGGTGTGTATAAACAGAAAAATACACAAACCAAGTATGAAAATGTTGAGAAGAAAGGTTTGCAGGAACCTAACTATATATTTTCCATAGGCACAATGGTTCACTATTCATTAATTCAATATTAGCGAAGAATTTACAGAACGTAACTACCACAAATAGTGAGAATCGACTGTATATTGAAAATTACTAAAAAAGAGATGAGTTGTTATCAAGAGTTAAGTAATAGTTATACTAACTATATTAAGAAAACAAGTGATTAGGTTTAAAGAAGAAAACATTAAATTTTATAAATTAAATTAAACTATACAGATAATTTGTTAATTTTTTTTTTGTAATTTTGGAAGTCGTGATATCACAGATTATTAAAAAAAAATATGATCAATAATTTGCTAGATTTTTGTTTTAACAAATACAACAAAATTTTTGTATTATACTATTGTTATTCAAATCTTCATTAAAATCAAATATAAAATTAAAATGTACAGAAAACAATCTTTTTATTTAACAATTAGGAATATATAATGCTTACTATTTTTATGGCTTTTTTCCAGTAGAATCTATAAATCATCACAAATAAAAAATTAAAATTGTTATTTGGAATTAAATAGCATCCTTGATCAAACTAGGACAAAGAACTCTTCTCAAATTATTTTCACTATGCAAATTAGAAAAATTTGTATTGTCTTTCTTAAGTATTAAATAAAGTATAATTATCATCTGAGAAATAAATAACAGCACAACTTAATTCACCAGAAAGCAAATTTCAGGCTGACATATTGCATCATCTATTGAATGTTATAAAATTTTGCAGAGTTCTCCACTTTAAGAGTTCTTGAAGTGAACTTTTAAACCAAGAATCCATTTCCTATAGACATAATATTAAAAATCAAAAGTTCTGTTATTAAATAAATAAATATGAAATTGGATAAAATTTCTGGTATGATAACCTATATTTGCAGATGGCTATATACAAAATATTTATTTTCCACTTAAAGAATTCTAATTACAGTCAATCGGGTGAACTTTGGACCAGTGGGGGTAACTTTGGACCAGCATGTAAATATACATTATTTCTTTGTTTGTACTTTTTACAGATTAGATATAGCCTCACTAATTTTTTTATAACATATAATACTGTAGTTATATTACTACAGTCTGTTGATTAGCTTAAGTCCCAGAATATTTCACAAAACTCTCACCAGGCTTCACAAGAACACCTATTGAAAAACACGTTTGTCAAATGGTATATTCAACTTGAAATTACAGATATCTACGGCTTAAAAATGTATTAAATAACTGTATAGAGTTGATTCTTATTATCTAAATATTAGTAATCTCATGAAACTAGTATGCTTGACATTTAAATTATAAAGTTTAATAGATGAACTTTTTATCAATTTAACTTTTCCCCATGGTGCCAAACCAAGATCTCCTTCTATGTTAGATGTATCATATTTAGCAATTTCCATTACTATCCATATATGAATCACACTAAGATCTTCTAAACTTATGACATGGAAATTTCTTCCAGAATCTAAGATTAAAATACAAATTTTCATAATACAAAAAAAATTAAAACTCAAAACTAATAATAATAATTTTAAAATTTTTTTGAGAATACAAAAAGAGATATTTGCCTAATACAAATAATCTATTTACATTATCCAGGATTATGCTATTAATAAATAGGAAAAATTTTATTTATTTTGCATTCAGTATAACTTGCAACTATGAGTGCATTCAGAAATTAATCACATATTTAATTTTTTATAATTCACTAAATCTCATTTAACAATTTAAAAGTTCTGCAGTTTGGAGTGCAAATTCTCTTTATAATAAACTCTATTGCAAAAAAAAGACACATCCCTAAAAAAATAGAGTAAGAACTGCTTAACAAATATTCTATACAAATGATTAAAATTTCATTGCCAATGAATGCTTAGGGCATTTTGAGAACATACAAAAAGAGTGAATCTGGCCAAGATAAGGAGCAGTGATCAAAAGAATGGATATATCTGATTGGTTTTGCTATTTCATTGCATTTAGTAGTCTCTTAAGATGCCTCTACAATATATCTATTACTAGTATGAGCAACTGAGGAAATTTGAGATATGCCACATCATATGCCTACAGCAAACCTGCATTGGTTTCTTTGCAACAGAGAATATATTATTATTCAAGAAAAAATATATTAAAATTAATATCATTTCAATATAAATTAGTTTCTTGAAACATATACTATAAGTAAATAGAAGACTTATCTCTTTTCCTCATTTATATTCCTTTTAAATCTTATATTATTTTCTGAATATATTAATACATATTGAAGTGTGTACATATATATATACAGTGGGTGACAAACACTTTTTCGAAAGATTTTTATGTTTGGTTAATGAACACTTCACAGAACAAACTGTGGGGCCCACGGACTGACAGAATGACAGGTCAGCCCGATGACTGCATGGTAAAGCTGTAGCTTAACATTCTGGAGGATCCGGGGGTTCCACACCTCCAATTTTTCAGGAGTGATCTGGGCTTGGCCCATTGAAACCCATCCTTCTGGTTGAATCCATCATGGGTGTTGGTCAGCCTGTGATGATGGTGGCTCTATAAGTGGCCACCTCCAGATAAAAATATTCCATGAGGATATTTCGGCTTAACTAACCTACTGCCAGATAAAAATATTCCATGAGGATATTTCAGCTTAACTAATCTAATTGGAATGATTGGCTTAGGCCTTGCACGTTTGTGGACTTATGGGTAAGGATGGAAGAACAGTAATTTTTCCCGATTAAAATGAACTCGGACACAACATAAAACAAATCAAAGACAGTTTTTCCGATTAAAATGAACTCGGAGACAACATAAAACAAATCAAAGATGTAAAACAAATCAAAGATTTATACGATTAAAATGAACTTGGAGACAACGTAAAACAAATCAAAGATTTATTAATTAAAATGAACTCAGAGACAACTTAAAACAAATCAAAGATTTATTAAGTTAGAGAGAGATTTTACAATTTTTGGTGTTAGAATGGCACCCATACCAAGTTAGTAAGAGAGAGATTTTACATTTTGGTCTTAGAATGCACCCATACCAAGATATTAAGAAGAGAAGATTACTAAGAGAGAGATTAAAGAAGATTATTAAGAGAGAGATTTTACAATTTTTTGGTGTTAGAATGGCACCCATACCAGGTTAAGGTCGGCATCCATAAATGTTTTAGAAGAATTATCCACAAGTTTGATTGTTAGCGAAGTAAATGATACAAAAAATGATTATATTGATGTGTTGAAGCACGCTGCACATTAATTTGTATAAACTGGACGCCATTGAAGAAGATTGAACTTCGCCCCATCGCGCCTGCGGTTATTAGTCAACCGTACTCGTGAGATAGTTTAGATCGTGCGAACCACAGATTAGTAATCTGTGGTGCGAACTCTGTGCGACCCAATCCGACGTCAGTTGGAATAAAGAATCACAAAAGTGAGGAAACAAGTAATATCGAACCGACATAGTGCGAACTGAGAGAGAACCGACGAATATCGAAACACAGCCTATGTGGTGGGGCGAAACTAACTCTTCCACAGGCTGCCCATCCCTGCGGAGTGGTCAGCCGGATGGTGGAGGACGGGAATCGACGAGCCGGGTCGGACCCCATGATAAATATTTTCAAGGGATGGGAGCCGAGACTCGAACCCGGGTCCTCCAAAGTGGAAAGCCGAAGCGTTTCCACGCTGCCAATCCGGCCGACTGCTTTATGACTTTAGTGATATAGGGCCAATTGTTTAAACGCGTTCTAGACCTCGGCCATGGTCAGAACCATGGTTTTATAAAATTTGTACTGCATAAACAAAGCCTCTCAGACTAGGACTAGAAAACCGGTTACTAAAGTCCTTTTCTAGATCAGCCACTAGCCAGGTTTGGAATCTAGGCCTCGTCTTCTTGCGCATGCGTTAAATTTTCATAGTTTGTAAATCCTCCATATTTGTTTGAGTTATTATCAGATTATTATTGAATGTAATATAATTTAAAGAATTTGTTAAATGTTTTAAGTGTAACTTAGAACATTCTTTGTTTCTTCAGTTCGAACTGTCGCCATTTTACTGACATCATCGATAGAGCCCGAGATATTGATTGGCTGAAAAGTTTCAAACGACGGGGCACGTAGGAACTGTAGTAACAGCCGAGGTTTAGCCGCCGTTCTGTTTTTTTTTTTTTTTGTTAACAGATGACGCCATTTTCCATTCAGGGAGAATACTAAGTGGCGGGGCGAAACAAGCCCTTCCACAGGCTGCCCACCCCTGCGGAGGGGTCAGCCGGATTGTGGAGAACGGGGATCGACGGGCCGGGCCCGGACCCCATGATAAATATTTTCAAGGGGTGGGACCCGAGACTCGAACCCGGGTCGTCCAGAGTGGAAAGCCGAAGCGTTTCCACGCGGCCAATCCGGCCGACTGCCGCCGTTCTGTTAGACTCGGCATAGTCAACGTCTTTGCAATGCTTTTAAATCCGCGATTTATCTGAACACCATTTAGACCCAGTTTTTGCCGTAAACTGTGGACGACAAAAACTCCGTTTAAACAATCAGCCCTGACAGTTGTGATATGAAAATTTCATGTGGACGGCGCGACAATTCGCAGAGTGTCGGATTACTGGAAGCAGGAGTGGACTGGGACATATTTCGGTTCTGGCATTATCCTGGCAACGGCCCATTTTTTTTTTGTTAACAGATGACGCCCCTTTCCATTCAGGGAGAATACTAAGTGACGGGGCGAAACAAGCCCTTCCACAGGATACACCCCTGCGGAGGGGTCAGCCGGATTGTGGAGGACGGGGATCGACGCCTCCCTGCAGAGGGGTCAGCCGGATTGTGGAGGACGGGCCGGGCCTGGACCCCATGATAAATATTTTCAAGGGGTGGGACAGAGGCTCGAACCCGGGTCCTCCAGAGTGGAAAGCCGAAGCGTTTCCACTTGGACCGGGCCCGGACCCCATGATAAATATTTTCAAGGGGTGGGACCCGGGTCCTCCAGAGTGGAAAGCTGAAGCGTTTCTACGCGGCCAATCCGGCCAGGGGATCGACGGGCTGGGCCCGGACCCCATGATAAATATTTTCAAGGAGTGGGACCCGAGATTCGAACCCGGGTCCTCCAGAGTGGAAAGCCGAAGCGTTTCCACGTAGCCAATCCACTGGGTCCTCCAGAGTGTAAAGCCGAAGTTTCCATGCGGCCAATCCGGCCGATCCCTCTTTTGGGTTAGTAAAAACCCGTTTAACGCGGTCATGCGACGAATCCGGCCGACTCCCAGAGATGGTTAACTAATGTTTATAGATTCGAACCCGGATCCTCCAAAGTGGAAAGCCGAAGCGTTTCCACGCGGAATCCGGCCGACCACTCCAGAGTGGAAAGCCGAAGCGTTTCCACGCGGCCAATCCGGCCGACGACCCACGATAAATATTTTCAAGGGGTGGGACCCGAGACTCGAACCCGGGTCCTCAGAGTGGAAAGCCGAAGCGTTTCCACGCGGCCAATCCGGCCGACTCAACCTTGGGATATGGTTTCCATGCGGCCAATCCGGCCGATCCCTCTTTTGGGTTAGTAAAAACCCGTTTAACGCGGTTTTTCAAGGGGTGGGACCCGAGACTCGAACCCGGGTCCTCCAGAGTGAAAAACCGAAGCGTTTCCACGCGGCCAATCCGGCCGACGGCAGCGGCCCATTAGTTAGAATTGGTATTAGGAAAATTCGCCGCTCGGACATTTTGCCGTAAGATATAGAAAAAAAAATAAAATAAAAATAAAGACAGGAGTATTTAAAAAAATTAAATAATTTTTTTATGAATTTTTTTGCAATACACCTGTCTTAATTTCATTTTTATATCTTAATGTCCTGGCAACGATATATCTGTAATATATATCAAATAAATTAAATACATATTATTTTTTACAAAACAAATTTTAACAAATAAAAATAATTACCTAAAGTACAAGTCTTTATTTATGTGCAAATATTTAATTATTGATAAACTTGAATAAAAATGAATGAAGAAGAATCTGAAACAGATATACATTATATTGAAAGTGCGGTGCGAAACATAAAAAATCGGTTCGTTGCTGCCGACCCATATTGTTACGATTGCACCGACCCTTCTGGCATTTGCCAGAACGCCCTTATGGGCAGTCCGTCCCTGACTGGAAGTGTCGGACTACAGACTTAACTGTAATAAACTTTTATTATTTATTTAAATTGTGAAACTTTTTTCGATATTTTCTGCCAACATACACTAAAAAGATTCACCCACTTTAATTTATTTGAGTACTCAGAAAATATTATCAGAATATTTTCTGAGTACTGAAATAAATTAAGTTGGATTATGGTCTCTACTTTCAATAACGTACTGCATCGTTATTGAAACCAGAGAGCATGTGCAAAAGGAGGAAAGAAAAGAACAATTCAAATATTTAACCATTTGAACTATTCGACTATTTAATCATTTGAACTTGTATTCTTAGAATAATAGTAGTGTACGTTAAACTTAATGTTCTAGATTGTAAAAAAGAACATTTTGAACTTTAGTGAGAGTTGACGATGGCACTTATGCCGAAAGCGCTACTCGAAATAAAACTTGTTTAATTTTTTGAATACACGGTCTACTTAATAGTGCTTCGAGTTACTTCATTATTTTACAGATAAGTACCGTATAAAAAGCAGTAAGTTTTATAGAAAAGAAAGTATTTTCAGAATATTAGATAAGAATACAATGGAATCTGCAAAAGTAGTGTTAATTTAAATAGAAAATTTTTTCTCCCATGTTCCAAGAGATAAAATAAAATTGATTCATTCACATTCAATTTTTCCAAGAAAAATTTTTCTTTTTGTGAATCTACAAAAATTAGATGTTTGAAGGCTGGGGTGTAAAAGCCCAGCCATACTAATATATCTAAACAATTATTCTTCGTTTATTAACCTTTTCATGATTTCATTTTGCCTCAGCGCGGGGACGATTGGGTGCAATAATTCCAATCGGCTTAGATCCGGCACTGGCCGTAACATATATATGGGGACCAAAAAAGAAAAGTAAAATTAAATACTGTATATTTAATCATATTTCACATTTTGAATTGCGTTTCTATTTTTTTAAAAATAAGTTTCGTCCACCCAAAAATTTGGAAATGAAATTATATATCGCATAAAAGCTGAAATTTGACGAAATGTGTTTTCTGAAACATTAATTTACTATAAATTTATTAAACAAAATGTAGACATTTTACAAGTCAAAACGTTTTTTTAGAACTTGTCTTATTTTTTGTTGTGAATTGGCAACGTTGTTTTTGTAATATCTCTTCTATCCAGACGTTATCATATTTTTGAGTGATTCACGCTCGGTAATTGTTTTTTGAAATGTCTGATGTGGAAGCATCTCAAGAAGCATCAAATACAATTAGAAAGTCAAAAGTGATGACACACAATTCCGACCATTCCACTCATAGTCATACAGAAGATTCTGGAGATGAAGTTGTAAGTAAAAATTTCCATGGGTAATTTTTAAAAATTGCGCCAAAAATTGTCTGTAGCATAAGTAGAATAATTTTGTGATAAAATTCTTCTAAAACATAAAACTGCTTACAATCAATTTAAACAAAAGTTCTATCACATTCAGCACTACTAGCAGTACAAAAGGAAAAAAGGTTTTTTATTTAGAAAACTGTGAAAACGTTTTCAGCATTTCTTAATGTTAAATTTCTTAATAGTTTTTACAGTTTTCTAAATAAAAAACCTTTTTTCCTTTTGTACTGCTAGTAGTGCTGAATGTGATAGAACTTTTTTAATTTTGTGATAATCCTTCTTTAAGAAAATATTTCAATTTCCAATATCGATTACTAAGTGTTACCGCAAAAGCTGTATTTATGAATGCTTTTTTTAATAACTAATGAATTGCATCCAGTTTAGTATTTTATTTCTGCAATCATTTAACTTGAGTTTTGTGTCAGAAGCAAGAAATATAATTTTGACAGTTTCCGTTCTGTTACGATATCTTGGCATGTTATTTACAATAATTTAACACAGTCCAATATTATATTTGTCTAAGAAATTTGCAAATGCTGATGTTTAAGTCATTAAAACAATGAAACAATATTACAAATGCGAAAATATTGTAAGTTCTGTTCTTCATCACACTATGACAAGTGGCCTCAAACTCATTCTCTTCGAAGGGCCACTTTAGATATCTTTAGTTTATTGGGGCCACATTTAAAATTAGGCTGTGGCTAGCCTCCCAGCATACAGTCAATCGAGTGAACTTTGAACCAATGGGGGTAACTTTGGACCACCATATAAATATGCATTATTTCTTTGTACTTTTTGCAGTTTAGATATAGCCTCACTAATTTTTTTATAACATACTATAGTTATATTACTATCGTCTATTGATTATATTAATCCCAGAATACAAAACTCACCAGGCTTCACAAAAACACCTATTGAGAACCATTTGTCTCAACTGGTATATTTAACTTGAAATTAGATATTTACGGCTTAAAAATTCACTAAATAACTGTATAGAGTTGATTCTTACTGTGTAAACATTAGTAATCTTATGAAACTAGTGTGCATGGCATTAAATATATTGTTATAAAGAGAAATTTGCATACATGTTGAAATATGTCTGATTTATGGACAATTTTGGACCAAGTGAAAGGGGGACCTTCTAGTTTAATTTCATTTATTTTCAAGTCAGTGTGTTATTTTATCATAATTAGTATATTTTATTCATGTATTAGATGAGTGCTAGCCAAAATAAATGAAAAATAACTTGATATAAAAATTAGATTATAAAATATAAAAGCAACATAACTCGTTGTGGCCACAGTATTATGTGAAAAAAATCTGAAATTTTTAAGTATGATGAGTAATTTTTTCTAGCTAAATAACAGAAGTCATTCATCAAAATAACAATCTAATTTAAGTAAATGTCTACCTAGTAGCTATATACAAATCTTTAAAATATGGTCATTCCTATTAACAGTATAGGACAATTCAATATTGGGGTTGATTTATTGTTAGGGACTGAAAATTAATTTTATATAAAAATTAGATTATAATATATAAAAGAAAAACATAACTTATTGTGGTAGTCCACAGTAATGTGAAAAAATTTGAAATTTTTATGAAGAGTAATTTTTTTCTGGCCAAAAATAACAGAAGTCTTTTACCAAAATAACAATCTAATATAGGTAAATGTCAACTAGTAGCAATATACAAATCTTTAAAATATGACATGGTCGTTCCTATTAATAGTATAGGACAAATCAGTTTGATTTTGGGTTGATTTATTGTTAGGAAAAGGAAAACTGTAATGAAATTTTCACTTATAGTAAATTTTGCTATGATTAAAATTTAAATTATAGCAAAGTTTAACTGTGATTTTTTATTAATTTTTCTGTGATTTAAATTTTTTTTCCCTGTGATTTTTTCCAGTAATTTGTGGTAATATAAACATATCATAATTTTGTTTATAAAAATATTTTACTATAATAATATAATTCATAAAAAATTTCTTATTTACATTATCTTAATTCTTATTTATTACATGACATTTTAATTTAGTTTATTTTGTATCTAAGTTTAATTCTTCAAGTAGGCAAAAATAATGGTTTCAGGAACAAAACACCATGAAGAAACTTTTTTTTGATAGTAAAAAATAGATTAAATAAAGTTATCAAAATGAAATTACAGTTTTTTTAATAGTAACAAAAATGTACCCTACTTAATATATTAAAATCTGTATACAGCTACCTAAGTAAAGTGTGATTATATTTAGTAAAACAGCTACCTAAGGCAATTTTTTCTCATAATCATATTTGTTAGATTCTAAATGTAGTTCACAGTTGTCCTGGACTTGAGCAATTTTTTCTCATAATCATATATGTTAGATTCTAAATGTAGTTCACAGTTGTCCTGGACTTGAAATTTGCAGAAATAAATAAATTACAATTGATTTTTAACACGTGGTCCCAAAGTTGCCCAATTCTAAAGATAACTTTGGACCACTATAAAATAGCTTGCCATTGCTAAATAATACAAATTTATAATTTATATAAAAGGCATAATTTCAATGAATATAAATTCCAATGGTTCATGTATGAATTCTTTTCAAGTGTATTTAGGTGGGCAAATTTTGAAAAAAAGCTAAAAAGTGGTCCAAAGTTCACCCGACTGACTGTACTGGGTTTATCCCTCCAAAATATTTCATATCCGAATCTAGGCCGTTGATTTTTATCTTCTGCCTAATGATTGACCCCATCACAGGTCACCACATTGGTAAAGGATGTCTCCATCAGCAATACATTATGGTTAGTCAATTAATAATCTTTAATAAATAAAAGCATAATTAACAAAACAACACAAATTAATTCATATATATACTGTATATATATATATATAAATCTATTTCTAAATATTCTGCCATCTAAAAAAAATGAAGGATATGCTACTATATAGATATGAAATGAGAATTATTCGTGAATTAGCGATGAGCAAAATTTCTACCAAAAATTCAATTTCCTAAATAGTTACATAATTTAACTAATTTATATATACTGTATAATATTTTGAAAGTAATAAATCTATATGAAATATAAATAAATGAAATTATTCATAGAAAATTCTCCATAAGAGCAATAGCAGAATATATTTTATGAAATCATTATAGATCAAATAAACATTATTTCAGAATCTAACTGGTAAGCATAACCCGGAAGCAATTAACAAATGCATCTAAATAAATAAAAAACTTTTTAACTGTCAATTTCATTGGCATAAAATTTAAGAACATCATACATATTGGGCTAAATCCTGTATGCTTTTTGGATCTGGTATTGCATCTTCGTTTGTCTTTTTATTTCCATCTTTTTTCATCTCTTGACTTTTCTGTATCTGTGTTTCGTTCGCTGGGTCCGCCATTTTGATTTTAAACAGCGACACTCATCAGATTTTTATCAAGAATCCTTGATATTTATTCAACCAATTAATCTTATTTTAAAATAAACAAATATTAATAAATAATTATATTATTTATAAATATAATTAATATAATATTAATAAATTATCTTATTTTGTATCTAAGTTTAATTCTTCAAATTAAAAAAAATTAATGGTTTCAGGGATAAAACACCATGAAGAAACATTTTTAATAGTAAAAATAGATTAAATAAAGTTATCATAATGAAATTACAGTTTTTTTAACAGTAGAAAATGTATCCTACTTAATATATTAAAAATATTCTGGATGCAGCTAGGTAAGGTAGTTTTTTTTCTCATAATCATATTTGTTAGATTCTAAATATGGTTATGGTTGAGTTATCCTGGATTTCAAATTTGCAGAAATGAATAAATTACAGTTGATTTTTAACACATGGTCGGACCACAATAAAATAGTGTGTGTTTGTTAAATAATATAAATTCCTTTTATAATTTATATAAAAGGAATAATTTCAATGACTATAAATTCCAACGATTCATGTATGAATTCTTTTCAAGTTTATTTAGATAGTCAAATTTTGTAAAAAAGGTAAAAAGTGGTCCAAAGTTCACCCGATTGACTACTGGGATATAGTAAACATCCCGGCATACTCTGTGATTGGTTGTTTCAAGTCATATGAATATGATTGCTGGGAGAATGCTAAATCCTGGCAATGATTTCCAGAAGTGCTAGAATCCCATGGCCTGTTAAAAGAGAATTAAAATGATATTAGTTATTCAGTAATAATTCAGTTATTACTGAAAATGTGCAAAAATTTTGTAACTTGTACTCAGGTCCAATATAAAAATAAAAATTATGGACTTTAATAAAATAAAAACCAAAAAATATCAAAATCATTTTAAATGAAATAACATTTGCATTTTTAAAATTGAAAAAGTCAAGAAATTTTTCTTCATTTCAAATTGTGATAATTACAGTAAAATTAGTTTTCCTTTGTGAAGAAAACTTATATCTTTTTTAAAACAAAATGTTAAAAAAACCCCAGACTAAACAAGTTCTGAAATTTTATGATTAAAACATTATATATTATAGATTTAAAAGATTTTTCCAGAATATATTTAAAATAATTCAACAAAATGATAAATCTAATAGATATTTTTTTTATGTATAAAAATATTTTCATGAATTTATTTATTCAAAATAGAATGAATGAAATTAATAATAATTTATTACTCTCCTATTTAAATTTTAAGATATATATTATTGAACATTAATAATTATAGAAATATAACTCCAATTAAAATAGGACAGTAATAAACTTTGAATAAATAAATACTGACCAGCTAAAGGTCAATGAGGAACTTTTTAGGAATGAATTGAAAAAAATATAATTGCTATTAATTTTGTTGTTTATTAATTGTGTTTTAAAATCTATTTTTCTAGAAAAAGCAAATTATATTAAATCATTATGCTGTTGTTTGTTTGTTTGCTTTCTATTGTGTGCTTTTTACTAATAATTTTTGAATTAATTAGTTGATTTTCATGAAATTCATTAGAATTAATCTATACCAAATATTTTAATTCTGCAAGTTCAGTTACTTTAAAAAAGTGAGCATTAAAACTTCTGAAATATGTCTTAATATATCTTAAATTAATTAATGATTATTATAAAGTTTAGTAGAAAGGTCATCTGTCATCCAATTTACTTTGATGGCATATGAATTTTATGCTAAATTAAACTTTTATTTTCATCCATTTAAAATAAGTCTTCCGTCCAAACTTCGAAATTTCTTAATTTTAATAAAACATTTGAATTACGTCGGCCGGGATGGCTGCTGTGGAAGTGTATTATGCTTCCACCGTGTTTTCCAACACATTTTATATAAACGCTAATTTATGTAGGCTACACAAAATAGTATTGTCTAAAGACACGATATGAAAATATATTTCAATAGGTCAATCGGTCAGAATTCATCTTATGGAAACGCTTCGACTTTTAAATCGGAATATCCGGGATAGAATTCCATCTTGGAAAAATTGTTTGAAGTTTCGAGCCCGGTTGTCTACAGTCCGGATAGCCTTGCCTAGTACTGTATATTCGGTATGTCATTTGTAATAGGAAAGACACTGTTAATAACAAATGATTGAGAACTGATGTTTTAAGAAAAACTAATCGCAGCATATCTGTGAATTTTAAGGTGTCTTTTATTAAAAAATAATTTTCTTTCCTGTAAATTCTAAAACATAAGTGTTATATGACATTTACAATTAAAATTTGCGTTTAAATCATTCTTTTCATTCATTTCATTCCATTATTGATTAATACAGTAATGATTAAATGAAGAAAATTAATAAATAATATCAATTTTAGTATCAGAAAGAAGTACTCTAGAACCATTTTTTTTTTTTTTGTCAACAGATGACGCCACTTTCCACTGAGTAAGAGTACTAACAGTAAGTGGCGGGGCGAAACAAGCCCTTCCACAGGCCGCCCACCCCTGCGGTGGGATCAGCCGGATTGTGGAGGACGGTGATCGACGGGCCGGGCCCGGACCCCATGATAAATATTTTCAAGGGGTGGGACCCGAGATTCGAACCCGGGTCCTCCAGAGTGGAAAGCCGAAGCATTTCCACGCGGCCAATCCGGCCGACACTCTAGAACCATTACACTAGTTCTGGTTTCAGTTAAAATCGTTTTCAGTTAACTTCGCGATTTTCAAGAATCTAATCCCGACATTAAACAAAGACCCACTATTCTCCACTTGAATGGAATATGGCGACATCTACTACCAAAAAAAAAATCCGTGAAGGTTTGTTTGATCGGCTGGTTAGCCACGTGGAAACTTCGGTTTATTCCACACTAGATAATCCGAGTTCGATTCTTAGATGCCATTCTTTGATAAATTTATTCATGACATCTGAGCCATGCTGTCGATCTCCGTCCTCTAAAATCCAGCTAATCTCTCTGCGGGGTAAACAGCTTGTTGAACGATCTGTTTCGTCCTATCACTTTGTACTCTAACCACTTTGTACTTGAATGGAAAATAGTGAAATTCATTGAAATAATAAAAAAACTGTGATTGCCATCAGATATAGATAGGATTTAATAGATCAATAGATCAAGTTCAAATCTTCTGAAATATATATATATATATACAAGTATATACATACGTAATCTGGATCTTCAATTTATTATGCAAACCCTGATTGAGTTTAGTCGGCCGAACATAATATAATCGATAGTCCGGATTCCTGAAAAAATCTGATGATATTTATATAAGATTTGAAATTAATCCCAAATTCAAGGAAATAGAAAGAAGTAATAAACCAGTTTCAGAGATCTCTGACTCTACTTGAATGGAAAATAGTGAAATTCATTGAAATAATAAAAAAACTGTGATTGCCATCAGATATAGATAGGATTTAATAGATCAATAGATCAAGTTCAAATCTTCTGAAATATATATATATATATACAAGTATATACATACGTAATCTGGATCTTCAATTTATTATGCAAACCCTGATTGAGTTTAGTCGGCCGAACATAATATAATCGATAGTCCGGATTCCTGAAAAAATCTGATGATATTTATATAAGATTTGAAATTAATCCCAAATTCAAGGAAATAGAAAGAAGTAATAAACCAGTTTCAGAGATCTCCAAAAATTTCTGAAGAATTGAATAAGAATTGATCCTGAATTTTCATATGGAAAATCGGAACTATTGCATCTTGCAATTCGGTTGAGTTTAAAATACATCACAAGAAATTATAGATAAACGATTATTCGTGATTAGATATAAATATAATAATGCATAAATTAATTGATTTCGTTTTTGAGAGGAAAAACTTCCGGCAAAAATTTATACTCATGTGATCATACTGTTTTCCAAATTTTGCCGGAAGAGTCCGCTAAATGCAATGTAATCAAATTTCTATTAGTACACGTTGCTTGTAAGAGATCATACAGGAAAATCATGGATACGAATAATCCTGAACAAAAAAATTTCTATAGCATATTATTGCCCACATATAATGAAAAAGAAAATCTCCCTATAATAGTGTGGTTGATCATGAAGTATATGAGAGAAAGGTCAGCCCGATTATTAATTTAAATGTCAAGTGCGTTTACTTTCTTGAAGCATTATTTTTATCTTGTTTAACAAGAACGAATGTGGTATACCACGAAAATTCATTTTATATTGATTTCAATAATTTATAAATTCTAAATTTTTTAATATTTAATTGTTTTGAGATAATATGAAAAATATTAAATGAATCTCTTAATCTATAAATGTAAGCAGTAATATACAGTATTTCACTACACAAATATACCTTTCGTATTTTGAAACTTCATGGTAATGGTTATTGTTACATGATTATATATTTGCATTATATATATATATTATTATATGTATATTATATGTGTGTTAACGATAATGTTCAAAGATCGTTAATGTTGACATTACCTAAATCAATACGTTAAAGTGCGAAATAAAAATAATTTTGGACTTTAACTAGGTAATTTCAACATTATTGGATTGATGTTTGGTAAAGTCAGAAAAACCATTGAGATTTGACTGATAAAATGGATCACTATCAATCTGTAATGTTATTACTGCATCATCATCATCAGTGAATAAAAATCGATGATGATGATGATGATTCTCCTTGAATTCCCAATTCATTTTTCCTTGAATTGCTTATTTTTGTTATGCCAATTGGAAATAAACCAGTACCATAAGAGACTATTTAGGTATTTTTATTTGTTATTTTGTAGAATTTTAATAAAGAAATTTTCATTATTTAGCTTTCAGTAAACTTTAAAATAGTACATATACCTGTGTAACCTTCATAACTTCACATTTAAATGTCTCTCTATTTGGTAATATCAGCAATGCCTAATTAAAATATACATTACCTAATGTTCAGAATTAATTTTTTATCTTTGCTTGGGCCAACATCAAACTTAATTGCAAAGTCTTTGAGCTTTTCTTTACACTTTTTTATATCACTATGCAAAATTTTTGGTCTGCTACTCCAAAATTCCATCTGGACTGTCTGAAAATTTATCCATTGCTTCTGGAATCCATTGTTTTGAGGTCTGTTGATTCAAAGTTCAACTGTAATAAAATTGTATTCGTAGTGATGGTTCGATGTTTTTGGGTTTTTGAATTATAAATTCTCCTTATATCAGGCATAATATTAGAAAGCTGAATTCTCATATCTGCTGTAGTATTGAGTCTGTTCCAGTACTTTGATTTGGTTGCATTTAAAATCATATGAGGCTTATATTAATTTTCATAAATTTTTACGGAACACTTATTGATCTTCTGCAGAACATAGTTTGGGAAATGCTGATCTAGAGTGTTCCGAGTTTTAAATGAATAGTTCAGAAAATCTGATCACTTTAAATTAGGGATTAAATTTGTGCTATATTTTTTGGCAAGCTACTGGAAGAAAAGCTTTATTATTGCTAAAGGTTCAATCATGACATATATGATTATAACATGATACAAGATGATAATATAATTGAAAGTTTCAGTATAATAAAGATTCATATGAAAACTATATATATTTCTAAAACAGCACTGATTTGATAAAATTGCTTGTCGAATATTTGTTTTTCAGTTTATAGTTTTCACTAATTGCATTTAGTATTCAAGTACTATTCATAATAAAAGTGAAATGAGAACTGTGTATAAATGTTGGTAAGAACTACTGGAACACAATTAAAGAAAAATTCCAAATTGATATATTTTTGCTGCTTGGGATGACCCAAACATGGTACTTTTTAATTATTTTGTTGTTGGAAATTGAAAAATCCAGTTTGGAAGGTGCAACTTCTAAACTGAATTTGGAAGTTTTGGACAAATTTTGAAACATTCACATTGTTCCTATATACCTTCTGGCAATATTTATTACATACAGTGACAGACTTTTGCATAGGCGGTGGAGGCTGCCATCTCAGGCCCCTTATTCAGTTTTAAAGCTTGTATTAAACAATGTTAAATTATAAAAAGTTATTATGTTTTGATTTTGTTACATACTTGTATGTATTTTTCTAAAAATAAAATAATTGATTTTTAAAAAAAGATTTATTTTAATAGGTCCCCAAAAATCTCTCACACCTTAAGGCGAAATCTGCTACTGATTACATAAATTAAATTTTTGTTGGGTTTATATATATTACTTTTTATGTAATCTCTTTGCTTAATTTTTTATTTTGTTAAGATCATATTTTAAGTTTTAATTTGATAAATTTGAAATTAAATGAAATAGAAATGTTTTTGGATAATTAAGAATTTTTAAATATATCTTATAGAATGTAAAAAATCAGAAAATGCCATAAGATCTGATTATTTTTTCAAAATTAATATGAAAATAAAATATGAAAAAATTGCATAGTTTGCAAAATCAAATAAAATATAAGTTAATCTTTCCAAAAAATTTTATAGATGCATAATAATATGTAGTATTTGCAGATGTTAATAACTAGGACAGAAATATAAATAGAAAATTTTTATATTTATTATTAGAATTGATTCTAGGATTTTAAGAAACAAGATTGGTGAAAATATTATTTTAATGGAATTTTAGTTTTTGTAATCAAGAAAGCTCTTAAAAAAATCAAACAGAAAGAACTATCTCTTTCAAGAATAAAATAAAGAACTGTACTGGTAGGCCTTGATTAGTGCGAATAATTGGTTCCACGAATTTCTTGCACTAATCGAATTTGATAAAAGTAAAAAAAAACATTAAAAAGTAATGTTATATCACAAATTGTGAAAGCCTCATGGGCTGCACAAAATGGCTTGGACATTTGTGTGGCCCACAAAATTGCTTTTGGACAGCACTGAGCTAGACCAAGTTGACATCATAATTAAAAAACTTTCATACATTTTTTAATTTTTTAAAAATAAAAAAATAAATTGATATATTATTAAATATCAATTTAAATCTCAATTCAAACATCTATCAGTTAAATGTTTATAATTAAACAATCATTGTTATCAACTGAATTAAGAATAAATTGAAATAAAAGTTTTAACATAATTTGAAAATTTTACAAAGATTAATAGTATGGCATCATTTATATCAGTTTATGCTTTGAACCTGAGGATTTAATTATTGGAATGAATCATCTTAAATGTGATAAATTGTTTATTATTATTTAAGATTTTTAGGAAATTCTCTTATAGTAGCTTAAAAATATATAAATATTATATTTTACAATATATATATCTGAAAAATAATGGGATACAATGATGCCACATATTCTATTTTTGGCATATAATTATTAAAATAATTTTTTTATACATAGATTTTGAAGATTTACTAGTGTTGTACTATTTAACTATAAAAATACTACATTCTTTTAATAAATACATACATATATGCTGAATATGTATAAATGTATATATATATACAGGTAGGCCTACATTTGCTGTCTATAAGAAATTCATTTATAAAATTAATATTAAAATAGATAACGATCAAAATAAAAAAGAAAGAAAAACTTATGTGATGGATATCAATTCAATAGCTTTAAGATACAAAAGTAAACTTGAAAATATATCCGGCGAAAGAATAGTATTTAACAGAATGAATACACTTTTTAATCTAATAAGAAATGATAAAGATAAAGTTAATGTAAAAGAATGTCCAGGTATATACCAAATATCCTTCTATGATAAAGATAATAATACTGAAGGTAATTACATAGGTTACACATCAAGATCTATTAAGAAACGATTACCTGAGCACAAAAAAGATTTAGTAAATAAAACCCCTAATACGACCTTAGCGCAAAGAGCTTTAATAACAGATTTAGATGTAAAGTGGGAGGATACATTTGGAAAGTTAAAAAACTTTTATTTTATAACAATATTTACAAATAAAACACAGTGCGGCCGGATGGCCGAGTAGTAACGCGTTGGCGTGCCACGCAGGAGGACCCGGGTCTGGTCCCGGATTTTTTCGGGGGTGCTGGGCGCGGCCCGGTGATCCCCGTCCTTCACCATCCGGCCCCCCCTCTACGGGTGTGGGTTCAGCCCGTGGTTGGAACTGGCCGCGCCCCCTTAGTAATCTCCGATTGGAGAGGCGCAAAATATGCAAAAAAAGAAGAAAAAACAGTTTTTAGAAAGGCAATCATTCATAATCGTTTGATCGAATCGTAAACGTTGCATTTTGTTAGGTTAGGTTTTTTGCAAGGTTTTTTGCTAAGGGGGCGGAGCCAGTTCAACCACGGGCCGCACCCACATCCGTGCAGTGAGCCGTATGCTGAAGGACGGGGATCATCGGGCCGTTCCCGGAACCCCGAAAAAAATTTTCAGGAGATGCCGGATCCATCTATCTAAAATATCAAATATTTTTGAACAAAGTGTTGGGTCTTAGGTTTTTTTATATGCTTCTTTCTTCTTCTTCACTTAATAATATGGAGGCTATAGCTCGAGCTTTTTCCTCCAATGACGAATATGCTTCTTTTTTTAGGAGAGAACATTTTATTGAGAATGCAACAATAATTTTCATTAAAATTAACCTCGGCACAAAAGCTAAGGCTGAACTCACACGTACAACAACAGAACCACGCCACAACACAAAAGTGTGGTTGTATTGTAGTCGAAATCAGCCACTCGCGAATCGCAAGCTGTGGTCGGTTGAAGTCCGTATCGAATGTACAACAACAGAACCACGCCACAACACAAAAGGGTGGTTGTATTGTAGTCGAAATCATCCCCCACCCGTAGAGGGGGGCAAGCTGTGGTCGGTTGAAGTCCGTATCGACCTCAATATGTAGTGGATACGTTATCAGTCGACGGCTAGTGCTCGGGAAGCGGCCGGCTAAGCGCGGCCACTGACAACAATTTTGTGGATGATATCGGCCACAAATTGCGACAGCGGTTGAAACCGACTTCAGTTAGTAATCCGTGAGTTAGATTGCGCGTTTCTATATTAATATAATTATAATTCACAACCGTCCACAGACTACCGTTTTGTAGTTGTGGCGTGGTTTATGCTGTGGTACACGTGAGTTGAGCCTTAGATTATACGTTTCTATATTAATATAATTCACGACCGTCCACAAGCAACCACCGTTTTGTGGTTGTGGCGTGGTTCTGCTGTGATACGTGTGAGTTCAGCCTAAATGTTGCTCGTACTTCAAAAATCCTATTTGATAAGATATCAGAATCCTTATTTTCATTTTCGAACTAAAGTTTTATAGTTTGATAAATTATAAAATACAGCAGTCTAAAATGATTATTAAAATAATCTCGATGTACAAATTAACTAATTGAAATATAAAACCTATTCATATTTAATAATTTTATATTTATAACTGATTGCACAAATGAGCCATACCACTTTTACTAGTAAATATTCAATCCTTGGGTGCTTGATAGTTACTAAAGTTATAAATAAAAAAGTAATTAATAGATATAGAAGATTAATATAAATTATATTGCATAACTGATTGCTCAAATGAGCCATACCACTTTTACTAATAAATATTCAATCCTTGGGTGCTTGATGGTTATTAAAGTTATAAATAAAAAAGTAATTAATAGATATAGAAGATTAATATAAATTATATTGCACAAAATATTGATATATCATTTGGTTTTTGCTAATTTAACTCACCTAATTACCACATTTAACACAAACAGTGGGCGTGTTTATAAATTCAACACTCTCCACCAGTGATGTATACCATGTTTATTAATCTGTTTGTAAATTCACCAGTGACGTCACTGGAGTATTCCCAGTCTGAGAACATGAATAACAACAAGGACCTATACATCAAATAATATAAACATGTACAGTTTGAAATACACATCAACTGAAAATAGATTTAATTTCTGCAGGTTTCATTTGTAATCCACCAATAAGAGTAGAATTTCAGTATTTGATTGCTAAAATTTGGCAGATGAAAATATCGGACATAGTTTTACACCTCTATAAATATTCTCATTTATACTGTATTATAAAAAAGAAATCGATTTAAACTTTGACAAAATTGAAATACAGCATACCAATATTAATTAAATTGTTACAAATATAGTACAATAATAAATAGAATTGATTTGCATTAAAATAAATTCTGTAACTGGGGTCAATAGGTGTTTGTAGATTTTTCTTGCTACAGTGAAGCATGGATAGGATAAAATTGACGAATTAAAAAAAAATTGCAAGAATTTAGTTTCTGTTTTCAGTTTTTAGGTGATGTGGATTACGAGTTGATTTTATTTTGATACACAAGTAAACCATTCTGATAAAAAATTAAAATTTACTTTCCAAACATGTTCCCTATGTTAGAACAATTTATATATTAATTTATTATTAATCTTCAATGTCTATCCTCTTTATTAATTTTAAATTTCATAAAATTTATGAAATAATTCAATAGTTAAGAACATATCTTGAAAGTTTGAATGCTCATCATTTTTAAATGGTTGAAGCTCTATAGTTTTGGTTTATATTATTTCAAAACTTAAAACTAATATGATGTTCATGAAAATTTCAAATCATATGTCTAGTTCAAAAGAGAGAGTCAAGTAGTCAGTCTTACCTAAACAAACTATAAATATATTTTTACGAACTTGTAGGAAAATGAAAATTTATTAGTTTTCTATACTTTACAAAATAGATACATTTAGCATTTGAGAGAATAGATTATGCTTTCTAGGTCTGAAGTTATGTTAATGCAAAAGAATCTATGGGTCCTGAAGGCCTGCTGTTTTCAGACCAGCAATCTTAGCTTCATTAATTTAATGAATATCCAGGAATGGATTTGCTATTCATAACAATAGAAGACTTTTGACTCATTTACATTCATTCCCAGTCAGTTTGATTTATGATCCATTTAAATATTCTTTCTATAAACTGTTGTCATTATTTTTTGTCAGTATTTTACATAACTGATTTGTTAGTGACTACAAGTTAGTTACCAAATCAGTTTGACTTACATTAATCCATTTAATGTGATAGTTAAGTTCTTTTATAATCTTGTATAGTGCAAAACCATATTTATACACAATTAAGGTTTATTGTATATTTGAAACTATATTATTTATAGAAACTGGTTTTGCTGTATTATATTGTGCAAGGATTAATGCAATTTTCTAATAGGGTTAGAGTAAAATCATGTTATGTTATACAGAATTAAGGTTTATTGTAAATTTGAAACTATATTATTTATAGAAAGTGGTTTTGCTCTATTATATTGTGCAAGGATTAATGCAATTTTCTAATAGGGTTAGAGTAAAATCATGTTATAAAAGTATGGTGTTATACAGGGATTTAGAATATTAGGAGAATGAAAAGTCTGCTTTTTAAAATTATAATAATTAAATTTATAGTCATAAAAATTTTGAAATAAAATTACAATAATACATTAATTTTTTTAAATTAACAGGATTGATTGTTATTGCATTATGACATTTATTTAAAATTTTAAAAGATCAATGAAGAAATATTTTTTAGTTTCAACAATATTCTGTCTAGCATTTTTAATCAGGCAGTATTGATATAGACCAGGCTATGCCATTACAAAAATATATAAGCAGATCCACAATTTAGAAATTTTATATATGCATCACCGCAACAAAGGTTATTTTGCAAAAGCGCTACAAATTCAACACCGAGAAAAATCTGAAGTTATCATCAACACGCAAGAACCGGAAGCGCTCTCAGCTGCCTGGAAATGGCTTAATGGGCATATCACGTGACTCATGTTTGTTTTTCCTGTGGTTTTAAAATCTAACAGCTGAAGATGGTCCTAGAACGGATCAAAAACGTTACCGTTTAATTTTTGTTTTTCTGCTAAAAATTACTTTCGTTTGTTTTTGTTATCATCAATAATTACTTGTAAATTATTCATTTTGTACAAGTATGTAATTAAAATTTAGCAACAACATTACTGAATTAATTTTAATACCTTTTATCTAAGGAATCCAATAATTAATTTTAATATCAATGTGGTATGGCCAGTTATTTGTTGCAAAAATTGTAAGTATGGAGTCAAGTTGAAAAATCTGATAATGCAAAATCAAATAATTCAGACTTGCTCTGAAAGCATTTTTACATAAGTAAATGAAACAACCATTCAATAAAAATAACTATATTTTCACTTAAAAGGAATATGCATTATAATTATATTTACACTAAAAATATAATATAATGCTATATAAAAAAATAACCAGAACATTTACATCCAGAATTAGAAATAAGTATCTAATATAAAGAGAATTTGTGGATGTTAATGTAAGAATTCTTTGTCAGTTTCAAATGTTAGTTTAAATATTCAATGTTAACATTTCTGTTCACTTTTGAAACACCCAAAACTAAATTCCTGCTCTGAATACTGTAGTTGGCATTTTTAAAACCTAAGTGTGACTAGATTGATTAAAGATGCTAGACAAGTGATGCACAACCTTTTTACACTTGTGACGCCCATACTCAGATTGAAATATTACACAACCTATTATTTGTTATCATCCTTCTATTATAAACATATACGGATAGTAATAATAAAAGTCGTTTTACCATATACAAATGCATATCTTTATAGTATATTTCAATACATATGATTTGACAATAAGATTATTTGTTGCATATTGTTGAAAAATGCATATTAACAAAAAGAATTTATAATACAATAAAAAACAATTTTTTAAATTAAATTAATGTGATGGTTGTGCTTCCATAGAATTCATAATTTCTTCTGTGTTTGGCGTAATATTTGAGAGGACAAGCCATAAATTATTTTTAGGATTTAAACATGACCAATATTTTGCTTTTATTGCAACTAATTTTGAAAAATCATTTTCACATTGCAATTGTGTAATATTTGAGAGGACAAGCCATAAATTATTTTTGGGATTTAAACATGACCAATATTTTGCTTTTATTGCAACTAATTTTGAAAAATCATTTTCACATAAATAAGTTGATGCAAACTGTAATTAATATTTTTATTGTCTTTTTCTTAAATCCGAATACTTGTCGCCAATTGAGAGCCAACATGAGAATTTCTGAAAATATTCACAACCCCTCAACAATTTTTCTGCAACCCCTTGAGGGGTCGAGACCCACAGGTTGCACACTGCTGTGCTAGACTGTTAATACTCATT
Organism: Olivierus martensii; assembly: GCA_000484575.1. Classification (NCBI taxonomy): domain Eukaryota; kingdom Metazoa; phylum Arthropoda; class Arachnida; order Scorpiones; family Buthidae; genus Olivierus; species Olivierus martensii. The sequence continues at coordinate 61,739 of AYEL01087940.1, forward strand.
TTAAAATAATTTAAAACACAATTATATATAAAATTTGTGATCATTCATACAAAACAGTTGTCTTAATAAAATGCATAGAAAAATTAATTTTCTCCATCTTCCTTATCTATTTTAAAATAAACTTTCTTAATGAGAGTAGATACTATGCATGATACTTGCTTCTTCTTATTGTAATCTTCTATCTCCAAACAGTTGTAGAAAATTAATTTTTCTATGCATTTTATTAAGACATCTTCCTTATCTATTTTAAAATAAACTTTCTTAATGAGAGTAAATACTATGCATGATACTTGCTTCTTCTTATTGTAATCTTCTATCTTCTCATTTTTTGATTCAAAGTCTAAGCATATTTTATTGTTAACCATTGTTAACATACTTAACAGGTCCATGCAATTGGCATTCTTATTCAATACATTGCAGAGTGCCTGAATAAACCATGATCCTGATGAACGATTAAATGATGCCAGCTCTAGAATTCAAAAAATTAAGGAAAATATTGAGTGTTTGAATTCTATATAATATTGAGTAGCCTGAATTCAGATTAATTTAAAATAAATTGCTCATTAGATTATTTCAATGATATTATCATAACATCTATTCATTATGCTTTAATATAACCAAAAATTTTAATTAATGTAATTTTTAATAATTTCTAAAATACTTTCTGTAAGTTCATAACTGCTTAACACCAGTCTATAAATCGTTTTAACTCAATAAGCACTACTAGCAGTATGCAGAAGAAACATTTAATTGTAGTTATTAAAAACGTTTTCGATATTTCTCAATATCATCATCAGTTACATATTATCACAACGATAGAACAGTTTCTAACAATGTAGTTCTAGAACAAGAAGCGATATAATTTAAAAATACATTTAAA
>AYEL01087941.1:0-44341 GCA_000484575.1 Olivierus martensii
AAAAAAAAATTAAAAACAGATAATTATGGTTGTGTTTATTTTTCTATTATTCAAGCAATGAATTATTGTAAATTATATAAAATATAAATATAGATATAAATGTGAAAAGAACATCCACAGCTGACCGATCAGACGACATGGACAACGCCGGCAGCGGAGTAATACATTTTTAGCTTTGCCGGTTAATGACGTCTTTTCTGACGTCACTATCAGTTGAGGTTAAGACCGAGTATAGTCGAAAATCAGATTGACACAAATGGTAGATTTCCTATATCTTAAAAGAAATCTCTTTCAATGTCACATGACACAACTAAACCAATCAGACTTTTCTATAAATTAACCAGCTTACATGGCGCTGAAATTGTGTTCTCATTCTATCATATGACCAACGTTACTTTACGACGTTGTTCTACACCAGTACATCACGTGACCGCCTTTCATGACGTTTTTTTGCCATAAAAATTATAAAATTATTTGCAGAAAATAAAAGTACATAAAAAATATTTACTCGGACGTATCGGTATTCTTAATTGTACGTATAATTAAGATTCTTAATTCAACGTATCTGTATTTTTTTTGGAACATTCATTTCCACTCGTAATTTGTTACTGATATTTCTAAAACGTACATCAACGTATGTGCTTATATCATATAAAATACACGCAGCACTTTAATTGTTTTTATAATTTCAGGATTATTTACTTTAAAAACAATTTGTAAAAAAGATCTTTTTTTATTTAGTTATTTTTTTTCATAGCATTATGGAAATCTAACGCGTACTTTTAAAATAAATTCTGTGATAGCAGTTGCTGTATACAGTATATTATTATATTGTTTTATCGTTATGTGAATTTTTTTATCATTTCGTATATTATTCAGATTCAATTCTTTCAATGCTTATTGCTGATTTCAAGTTAGAAAAATTTCCATCGCCGGACATATCAGTGGACAGTTGAATATTTTGATTTTAAATTTTGCATCAACAGCAGATAGAGCGTAATTTTGAAAAAAGGTGTTTAATAAAGAAACGCTAAGTAAAATAAGAATTAGAAATGTGTTATTAATGAATGTTTACAGGTAACTGTCGTTCGAACCACTTTACAGTTCTATGTCGGTATTCTCTTGGGAAAAAAGAGCTGTCAGCAAACAAACCAAGTCGAACGTATTTACAAGCATCAGTAGAGCCAGCTCAATTAGTTGTTTCTATTGCAAGGAACCCCACATCATCATCCGAAGTCAAACCTTTCTGAAGCTGTCCCCTGCGGAGAGGAACAATCAAGTTAAAAAATTGAACTTATGTCTTAACTGTTTACAACCCAATCACGCTAGTCAAGACTGCACCTCTTCCAGCTGTAAACAGTGTGGGAGATGACATAACACATTACTGCATCTAGACTGAGAAAACGTCAAGGGTGAAAGGTCAAAGGTTCAAGAAGTAAACAAGACACCGTCAAACAAGCTTGGGGTAGAACCATCGGAGGAAATGAGACTAACATACATCGCCTCGAATACGACTGAAGGTGATAATTCAAAGGCAGCTGATCAAGTCTTGCTATCTACTGTGATTGTTCACGTTCAAGGACCTAAAGGAAATTTATATCAATGTCGAGCTCTTTTAGACAGTGGCTCACAGAGTAACTTTATCAGTGAACGAATCTGCAAAATTTTAAATCTAAATCTAGAGGAAATACAATGCTCTATAATAGGTGCAGGAGAAGCTATTAATTATCTAGATAATTATACTCTGTAATAAAAATGTTCAAATATTGTATTATTTTTCACATATCTATTGAAATATTCATAAGAATCACTAAAGAGAATAATTATAAATATTTAAAAAAGTAATCGTTTCATAACATTATAAATCAAGAAGCACTGCAGTGACTCAAAACCAAGTACTGTTCAGTATTCTCTAACTAATGAATTTGGCTTAGAATACTTGGCTTGAATTCGAGAAAGTAGTATTCACTTATCTATAAGAAACATTTCGGCAGAAATTCAACTCGCTGTAATTTTCGTTTTAAAATAAATATGATTAGTCTGACATTTATATTCGAGAAAAGTATTTAATAGAATACAAATTGCCATAATTAATAAAAGAACTAGAGCAGTTTGAAAACAGTAAAAAACAATCTATCAAGAAAAGCATCATTTTTCTTATACTCTTCCTCCTCCGCATACATCCCTACAGTTCACATTGTTTAACCGATTTCGGTGAAACTTAGAATATAGGGGTGTTTCTTAGATTACTTAAGATCCCTTGAGAATTTCAATACGATCAGATCAAAATAAATGGGAGATATACTCAGATCCTTATCTTTAAGTATTATTACAGATGGTATTGTTTTGGCGAAATTTGGAATAGAGGTATAGCTTAGAAGAGCTTAACTCTTCTAAAAATTTCGATCCAATGAGGAAAAAATAAAGAGATCTAAAATAAACCAACTCTCTTCAGTTCAAATACCTCTACAGATCACATCACTGAACTGATTTTGATCAAATTTGGCATGCTTATTGTTTACTTAATGTTTCCAACGAATTTTGGTAAAACCAGACTGAAAACAAAATCTTTTAATAATGTATTGTTAAATGATTTTCTCAGAGAAACAATTTTCATCTAAAAAATAAAAGTTATCTTATTAAAATACTATATTTAAAAACGAGCCAAGTACACTACTATGAGACAGAATATTTGCTTTCACTTTTAAAATAAAAACAATACCAAGTTGATGATTTGGTTATCAATTTAAGAAAATAAAGCAAGGAAACAGTAAATATTTTAATTTCTTAGAGCTGTACTTGGTTTATTTTTATATTTGTCTAAAGATATTTTTGGTTAGATATCTAATGTTGTATATTGAGTGGTATTGCTTGAAAGGAAAAAATTCTATGGTAAAAACAAAATTTGTTATTTTTAGATATAAAGAAATAAGATTGGTACTTCATTCAGTTTATACAGTCTTTCTATTAAGATTACTTTATACTATAAATTTATCAATAAAATTACAAATTTTCAACTAATTAGAAATATCCTTCATTAAGACCTTTCTAAATTTATAAATTATTGAAACTTATAGTTATTTTAAGCAAAACCTATTAAAATAATTATAAGTTCTGTATTGATTTTATTTTACAATTTATGCATTTTTAGACTAAAGTAATCAAAAATATTTTTATTTCTTTAATTAAATTTATTTCTTATAAGAAATTAATAAATTTAAATCAATTAATATATTTTTTAATAACATATATGTATATTGTATGCAGAAAATAAAATTTATTTTATTATCTACAATCCTTATTAGAATTTATATATTTTTTTAATTATTTGCAATATATTCTCCAAAATGTTTTATTTTGAATGAATATATTTTATTCATAACATTGCATAATAAAGCATCAAGATTTCTACATTTATTTGAATACCTTATTTGAATTTTTTGCCTGGAAATACTGTATTTTTGTTAATCTTTTTCATACTTCATTACTGTATATTTATAAGGAGCAGCATTATTATTTTTATATGAATAATGATGTATCCGGTTTCGGTAAGAAAAGTAATAGATAATAATAAAATCTATATACTGTATTACAGATGTATTTTAATGAACTTTTGTAATAAAAGTTTGAAAATATGAACATTTATTTTTGTTCTTTTATTAAATACGACGAAAGATTAAAAGATTCAACTGGAAAAATATCAAATTACTACAATAATTTTCATATCAGATGTACTCAGTCTTCCTGAAGTGTGTATATTATATGCCGCAATTAATTCTTCATTTTTAGTATATTTTTCGAAAAAAAGTGAGACTTATTAGTTCCCCATGCTATCTTATGTTCCCCTTCTAATAAATTTTGAGTTGATTAGTATATTTTCGTGAAATTTGGAATGCATTTTCTTCTATTAAAATGCATCCTCTTCTTTCAACTCTAATTTCAATCATTTAAAAATGGTGAACGTTCATACTTTTGAAATATTTTTATAATATATATTGAATTAATAATTAGATTTTTATTACAATTTAGATAGAAGATCAAATCATTGAAACATATCAACTAATTCCATTATCTTTAACCATTTAAAAATGGCAGACATTCAAAATACAGACATTTCTCCCTAATAACTTTTGAAGTATTTGATTAATTTTCATGAAATTCAATAGAATGATCCTACCGTTAAAATTAACTTTGAAATAAGATAAATTAACTTTATAAATCCATTCTCTTTTTTTCCATAATATATATTTCCATAAAATTTTTTAATCTCATATCTTTAATAATTCTGAAATACTGGGTTCTTTCGGAAAGTATGCTATCAGTTCATTTCAGAAGTGATTGTTTTATAACAAACTTATGATTTAAAAATTTGTAATTTTTATAAACTAGTCAATAATTCGACATCAGAAGCTAACGTTTGTTATTAACCTATTCATCATAGAAGAAAATTAAACAAAAAACAGCAAACAGTTGCCAGACATGACTAACTTTTACTGTAAATATTTAATTTATAGTTAATGGTAACATTAGATACAACCGATCATTTTAACGATTGCGACAAGACAGATACTACATTTCTATGATTTGTAATTCTTTAACTCGTAGCTCGTTTATCTTGATGCACATTCTTTTCACAGCTATCCATGTTATGTTTTATTAGGCAATTGTGTTCTCCACCCAAAATTCTAGCTCCATTCGCTACTACTACGAAATCTTCACTGTATCCATTCGATTGTAAATCACTACAAAAATTCCGAAACGATAAAAATTTAATAAATAATAATATTTTTAAAGTATAAAATTTTATGAAATTATGCTAATTTTGAAGTATTCTGTTTAAAAATATTATTATTTAATTATTAATTATTTAATATCCCTAATATAAAAAAGTAATGCATTTAAAGACTTTCCGTAAAATGTAATTTAATTTGCCACAAAATTATTATAGACTTAAATGAAAAAAATAATGTTTTATATAGACTTATTAAGTGATATTTTTTTGGTAAAATTGATGTTTTATTCCTAACTTTAGTTATGCTTCAAATTGAAACAGGATTTATAAAGATAGGGACTTTAAATGATAGTTATCTCGTTCCAAAACGATAGATCAAAATAAAAATATCGCGTTAGTCACAAGTTAATAATATATAACAGAACAAATGGAAAAATTATTTTTAGCTTAATTATTGCTGAAAATTTCTTCTTAAAATGTAAAATATTCACTCTGACTTCATATATAAAAATTACACGTTTTTAATAATTAAAAAATTAAACTAGAGGAGTTCTAAGAAAGAGTTTCAAAATCTGCTTTAAAAATCCAGTGAATTCAACAAAAACTTGGAAGGAAGGAGTTGTATTTTCTTGCAAAAATTAATCCATTATAAGTGATATGATGAATTAATTTTTGCAATAAAAATTATATAAAATTCGCTACCTTTATTCCAAAAAAACCTTTATTCGCTTACTTTATATCTCTCTTAAAATAAGTTGTTTTTCTCTCATTTGAACCATAATATAATATATATATATTTTATATATATATTTTTTGGTAAAAAAAGGAACATATATACCTTTTCTGGGTTCATCGTTTTCGAAAATATCATTCCATTCAGTATCAGAAATTCTAAAATATATTTCAGTATGAATCCAATGTATGAGTTTTCGTTTTTGCTTTTCAGTCTGGTTTTTTTCAATAGTTTGGCAGAAAGGGATACGATTATTATTGGATATTTCCGGTTCCTGCAATAAATTGCTCAGTCCTATTTCTATATTTGAGGTACATGTTTCATTAATGTCACTATCATCTAATAGTAATGAACAAGAAGCCTTTAATGAGTTAATTTTATTCATTACCTCTAGTTTTTCTACTTAATTCATCATATGATTATTTGACACAGATGGGTCAGGAGTTCCATCAATTATTTCAGGCACATTGAACTGATTTGATTGAAATGTGTTATCAGTTTGCTCTATGTTCTTCGTAATAGACTGTTTGTTTAATAACATAACACGTAATGATTCTTTAGCTTCTGGTTTACTATGAAATAAATAGTATATGCGTTTTTTATTTTTTATATTTACACCAATTTTCAGTTCACTGCAAATTATTGCATTAAGTCCATGTACATCACTTTGCTCCAGGAAAACATCGTCGACATTATCAACATTAAAAGAAATAATTTTCAAGATTTCATCTAAACTGATACTCTTACGGGGAACCATTGCGTATTGTTAATAATTTTTAAAAATATTGTTATATATTGTACTTTCAGACAAATCTATGGTACTTAACTTTGGCAAACCACTGATATATTCGAACAAAGAAACAGTTTAATGTATTAACAAACATATTGAAAAGTCCTATATACTCTACAAATAAATCCAAAAAAATATTGTCATAAAATATAGTTGAGACTTTAGAAAAATTTTATATTTTCAAAATTTCCTTTAATCTAATCTAACAATTTTTTTTAATTTTAAGAGAGAAAATGTTTCCAAACAAAACTAGAAAGATTTCATGATATATAATAATTAAAATTAAAAACTATTTTATTTCATAATGTAAAAGCATATTTTATAATAATTTTATTAATTGTAAAATTTATTCAAATATAAAGAAATTCAAAATAAAATCCAAAAATCCAGTCTGAGAATTTGGACTTTTTGAAAATTCAAACTTTTTAAAATTTTTGAGCATGTGAATGCTGCAGATGCATAACCAACAAATAAATAAATATACTCATTTTGACAAATGAAGCATTCTTTATCTTTTAATGAATAAATCAATAAAATATGCTTGTTCATGTCTTCTTTATTCTTCTTTAAGTTTGAATTTTAAAAGTACTACTCAAGAATCCAGACTGACAAAATTCCCATGCAGTCTAGATTTTTGGATATTATTGTAATAGAATATATTTTTTCATTAATAGATTAATCAAAATATAGAAGAAAAAAATCAATGTTTTATAAACAAATATTTTGATTGGCTTATGAGAAAATACAGCATAATGCCAATTATACAACTTTGTTTAAACAAGCATCTTATGATGATCATACATTGGATTCTTAGAGTACCTGTATTTGCTAAACTAAGAATCAATACATTTGATTCTTAGTTTAGCAAATACAGGTACTCTTCACTTAGTGCACAATAGACCAATGTTGGTTGCGGTGCTTGGGCTGAAACAGTCCCTCCCTATTCTACTACTACTACTACTACTACTACTCACTTAATGACTGGGTTTCGTTCTCATGACTTGGTCATAGAACGAATTGGTCGGTAAGCGAAAAATATGAATTCAATAATAAAATTATTTACAAAGTTGCAGTCCATCAATGAATAAAAATCTGTTGCTTGTAAACACAACTTGTCACATTTGCCTATAACAAACTGTTTGTTTTTGGTATTGTCTTCTTTTGGTGTGTATATCGTAGCAGGTTTTAAATAATACTGTACGGGTCTTTTTTTAATCCATTCCTGTAACTATTAGCATTGACCTGGTCATGCAAATACTTTGAACACCATTCTACATCAGAACTGAACTTTGCCTTTTTAAAAATATCTGACAGCGTATCTTTGTTAAAATATGAACGTTTCTGTTTCGGCTTTCTTTTCCTCCAATATTCTTCAATGAAATTTGTATTTGGATTAATAACATTATCTTCTATATCAACTTGCATTTTATTCTCCACATCAACTTGCACTTTATTCGCATTACCAAATAATTGAGACTCAGTATTCGTTTTATTATTTTCTTTTTGGCTTGTTGATAATTGGTTTACGTTTTCATTGTGTATGAAATAATATCTTTTTTCATTTTTTTTTATCTTATTATCTAGCTTCAATCCTGTTGATGTTAATCGAGTTTTTGGTATGCTGTGCTCATACTCTATTGTACGCTCTGTAATATATTCCCTTGTTTCCTTTAAAAATCAACCAATTTTGTAGGGTGCTTTACCTATTTGACATGCTTTTCGACTGCACCTGTCTTTTATTTGATCAAAATATGTTTCAACGTGGCAGTTTGAAAAACGTATACTGCTGTTTAACAGAATTGGAGTCCATAACGGTAATACAGTTATATATATTTTTAGAAACAACTTCAGGAAGGACGGATTATATAAAGGATTTATTTGCAATTTTTTTTTTTGGATAAATTTGCGAAAACAAACACTATCAAATCCATGGAAGAGGATGAGATATACAAGAATTTGGGAATCCAGCAAGCCAGACTCACAGAACAGAAGAAAACTAAACAAACATTGTAAGCTATACACAACAGATTAAATAACATTCTCAAAACACATCTAAATGGAAAAAACAGTACACCAACAGATTAAATAACATTCTCAAAACACATCTGAATGGAAAAAAACAGTGAAAGCCATCAACACATTCGCCGTACCATACTGACTTACTCCTTTGGACTGATACAGTGGACACGGACAGATAGTGAAAGCCATCAACGCGTTCGCCATACCTATGCTGACTTACTCCTTTGGAATGATACAGTGGACACGAACAGAACTTGAATCAAAACCCAAAGAAAAACACGAACAACACTTATAAAATACCAGTACCATCACCCAAATTCTGCCATAGAAAGAACTACTCTCCCACGCAAGGAAGGTGGACATGGTCTTATTGACATCTCACATTTACACAACAGATAGATCTGTAATCTGAGAGTGTTCTTCCATAAAAAACAACATACATCACAACTACACAGCTAAGTCTTTGCTGAATGAAACATAACACCATTAAATCTACAGAACGACACTCCATGCCAAATAGATAACACTGCACACATACAAAAAAAAACATCCTGGTGTAGAAAGGAACTCCATGGCTGACACCCATACGACCTTCAGAAACACTTCACTGACGCCAAAGCGTCAAACAGCTGGTTAGTCAGGGGGATATATTTACAGAAACAAAAGGGTTTATAATAGCAATATAAGACCAGATAATAAACATGAAAAACTACAGAAAATTTATATCGAAAGACAGCACATTAACAAACGACACATGTAGGGAATGCCAAATCGCACCCAAAACAATTCAACACATTATATTGGGTTGCAACTGCTTGCACAAACAGACTACCTGCACAGACACAACTAAGTAGCAAACATAATACACCAAAAACTTGCAACCAAACACAAATTAATAAACACACTCACACCATATTACAAATACAAAACCAGACACAATCTTAGAAAACTTAACACACAAGATGTACTACGACAGAACAATCCTAACAGACAAAACCATACACCACAACAGACCAGACTTCACTCTCATTGACAAACAAAACAAAGTTACCTACATTATAGACATCTCAATACCCAACACACACAATATCCAGGATGCATTCATCCAAAAAATTAGCAAATACACAGAACTTTCACAAGAAATTAAGCGTCTTTGGGGAATGCAAAAGGTAGTCATAGTGCCCATCATTATTTCCCAGCAGGAGTAATCCCTCACACCCTACACAAAAGCCTCAAAACACTACATCTACATCCAAAGACATAAGTAACACTACAAAAAGCATCAGTAATCAATGCATTCAACATAGTAAGAAAGTTTCTCAGCACTGACACAGACAGTTAATTAACTCACCATTAAACATCACAAGTAGCTATGTCTTGACTTGCGTCTGACATAGCACTTTACCCCGAGATACTCTGTGCCCACACTGATGAACTATAACAAATAATAATAATAATAATAATAATAATAATAATAATAATAATAATAATAACAACCGAGACCAGCCATACAACAGTAAATTTCCTGGATATCAAGATAACATTGTCAGATAATACTTTTCTTACTACCGTTTTTGTTACCCCTGGCCTTTAAGAAATCAGCTTTTACTTCCTACTTCACGAGGTCATTCACACACTGCAGTAATAATCTCTTAAGGAATAAAGAAATTTGTAGAATATTTAGCTTAGGTCGCAAATTTGGTTATAATGACAAATTTAAGCAAAGAATATACCGAAAGATTGAAAGCAAGTTCCTTTTACAGTCAACACACACCAGCCAACCAGGGCCTTCCTCAGCTGTCATGCACTTGCTTAACCCTCAGAGTCGAGTTCCTCTGCCTTTTAAACTGCATTCCAACAGCTCAATTAAGTCTGTGCTTAAATTAACTAATAAAACACATACCTTTAAGATGGGCCCTACAATCTTCAACTTGCTTAGAAACGACAAGTCTAAGAGAGCAATAAGAGTATAAATCTGGGGTTTACAAAATCCCCATACAAAATATTAGTGATAACAAAATCGAAACATATGTCGGAGCAATGGTGAGTAATTTTAAAGATAGATTAGCCGAACATAAGGCAGATATTTCGAAAGGTAATTTCAACACTGCATTAGCGATAAGAGCTTATGAGAAAAACATTAACGTTCTTTGGCATGAAGCATGTGTCATTAAAGAAGTATGAGATCACAAGGCTCTACCAACTACAGAGAAGATCGAAATTTTTAAAAGGCAGTAAAACGGGTAACGTCATTAATATTAGGCAAACGGATGGCCTTAGTAACGCCTGGAAATATGCAATTAAAAAATGTGCATTATGATTATTTTTTAATTTCTAAAGGATTAGTATTAATAAAATATACTTTTAATGAGCTTGTTAAAAATACTATAAAAATATTGTTATTGAAAACATAAAAAATTTGCTTATTTTTATAATTTTAACAATATAAATTTTCATTGTTATTTCATTCTTTTTATAAAAAAATCACAATTCATTTTTCTAAAAAGCTGCCATTTTTTACAGTAGATAATGAGGAAAACAATATTAAAAAAATGCATACTTAAAGCCTTTAACAGAATAAAATAAATTTATTCATAGAATGATTTTCAATCCTCTTAGTGGTTCAGCATCAATTGCAAAGTATATTTGGATGTACTTTACAGCTAATGTTGACCCATTGAGAGGGTTGAAAACATTTGTAAATAAATTATTTTGTGCTGTTAAGAGCTTTGCTAAAAGTGTTCATTTTGGTGAAACAGGTGGCTTTAAAGACTATTCAAAAGATATAAAAATAAAATTGCATGTTTTTGTAAAGAAAAAATATAAATATGAATACACCTAACCCTTAATTTACACAATAGATTTGTTCTGCAAAAACACTGTGCAAATGAAAAATCATATAAATCGAAACTAACATCCGTATAGAAAATGGATGATAAGTTCTGTAACACACAAATAACGTGCATATTTTTTAAATAAATTTACTAACCTAATAAATTTTTAATATTAAAGAAAAATATTACTAACCTTCTACATTTCTTGTATTAGTTTTTATTTCTTCATTAATCTTATCAAGATCTTCTTTTAATTTATTATTATTTATTTTAAGTTGCTTTATTGTCTACAAAAATTGTGATAATCATTAGTTTAATTTCATCTTTAATACTACTATTATAATAATAAACTTAATGAAATTATCATAAATTTTCTAATATACCGTATATACTCATGTATAAGCCGAGGTTTTTTTTTCCCCTCAAAAAAAAAAAAAAAAAATTTGCATTTGCTTCAGATATACCAAAATACCATATATATTCGTGTATAAGCCAAGGTTTTTTTTCCTCAAAAAATTTCTGAAGTGGGGGGTCAGCTTATAGATGGATCAAAAAAAATCAACTTTTTTTTGGCTGGAGAAATTGAAGTAATAAGTTAAACCACAGTCAGGAGTAGATTTATCGGCAAAGTCCGATAACGTTAATCAAAAATTACTTCTAAATTAATATAACTGTCTGGAGAATTAATCCATTCATTGGCCTCAGTGGTCTAGTGGTATGACATTGGGACGTTAGCCCAAAGGTCCCAAAGGTCATCCTGGGCCGAGGCGGATTTTTTCTTCGGATAATTTTGTTAAAAATTCTAGATTAATATTAATTAATAGATGGCGCCACTCATTGATTTAATAAAATAATAATTATTCTAATTACAAGATGGCGCTAATATTAGTTTAAATTAATTCAAAATCATTAAAATCCGTTATTGAATCAAGGGATTAATTAAGGCAGATTAATCAAGATTATTTGGATTAAAGTTCCCTTGAGATTGGTTAAGTATTTAAAGTTTAAAATCCTGTTTGATCCTATTTGGAATGAGTACTTAAATTAAATATTAGGTAAATTATTTAATTTAGAGTTATTTCTATGTTTATTTTCAAGAAGTTTTGATTGCCTATATTTAATGAATAAAAATTAAATAATGCTGTTTAATGAAAAAATTTATTCATGAAAATTATTTCATTTTTAAAAATGTATTGTCAAGCTCTTCTGCCAAAATATAAGACCTCATTTATCCAAACCCTGTTAATCTGGATTTCTCATTTATCTAGACTGGTTTAAAAAATTTTTAATAGTTAAAAAAATTTTTTTTAAATTATTTAAAAAAAATATTAATAAATGTGATAAATAGATCATCAGTTGTAAATAATAAACTTTAATAATAGATGAAACTGGCAAAACAGATATTAATGATGGAATAGAAAGTTGATGACAGCCAGGAATCAAAAAGGATACATCAATTAGGATGTAACAACAACATGAATATAATGTGATTCTGGCTAAGACCATAATCTTGTTTATATTTTTTAGTCTCCATTTGCATTAGATATAGATTATTCTTTTGATAACCTTTTCTACTTTTCACTAATTATAACTGTTCTGTTGCTGTTTGATTGTTTTTAATGTAAACTTGCACAAAAAAAAAAGACAATTATTAATATATAAAAACCACTCTCATTACCAGTAAATGAAACTTGCAGAATAAATATGGATGATGATAAAAAATTGACAGCACTGGTTGACAGGTAGTATGATGTGGAATGGCACAGCAAGAATCACATAATGAAATGCACTAGCACATATGAAATGAATTCATACTAATTGATGTTTTCAGAACATACTATATAAGTTTGTTTACTTATCATTATAATAAAAGTCAGATTCTCAAGACTAATTGACTGATTCAATATGATTACTGCTATTACTATCTTTCCTGATGATTATTGAGATAATTATGGATTGATATTTAACAGTTTATATACCGTATATACTCGTGTATAAGCCGAGGTTTTTTTTTTCCTCAAAAAAAACAATGAGTATGGGGAAATTACAAACAGAAGTCATAAGCGATGCATATGAGCAAAAACCAAATATTCCATTAAAAAAAATAGCTTAAACTACGGACGTAAGTTCGAGCAGTCGTTAAACAGGTAGGTTGTTAAGTGAGGAGTACCTGTATATATGTAAGTTCGAGCAGTCGTTAAACAGGTAGGTCGTTAAGTGAGGAGTACCAGTAAAGAACAAATTGTAAAATATGAATATTCTGTGGCATTTGATTCTTACAATATTTTGCATGTGCAAAGAGATGGGGAAGTGATTACAAAATACCATATATACTCGTGTATAAGCCGTGGTTTTTCTCAAAAAAAAATTTCTGAAGTGGAGGGTTGGCTTATATACGGATCAAAATAAATTTTTTTTTGGCTGGAGAAATTGAAGTAATAAGCAAAACCATAACTTATTGAATATCATTGATTTTAAAACAAAAAATTCACTTTTGTTTTAATAGAAGATCCAGTATTGAATTCAGCATTTGGCTTAAACTAATAATATGAGTATCTGTAATGTACTTGCTGCATTTTTTGATGGTTTTGCAACTACACTCAGGCCAAAAACTTATATATATATATACTCGTGTATAAGCCGAGGTTTTTTCTCGAAAAAATTTCTGAATTGGGGAGTCGGCTTATACACGAATCAAAAAAATCAACTTTTTTTTGGCTGGAGAATTATATATATTAATACGGGACACAGTTCTTTAACCCGGGTCTATCCTGGAAAATTCGGGACGAATGGTCACCCTGTCTATATACCGTAATCAGATAGGCGACGTTGCGCTGCTCGATACAACACGACGTGAAAACTCGAACAATCAATCAAGAATCTTACCTAGGATTCATATTTGAGTGAAAAAGTATATTTATTTTTCATTATTAATACTGTCAAATCCAACCTACGTCTATATACCGTAATCAGATAGGCAATGCCGCGACACGAAAACTCGACAATCAATCAAGAATCTTACCTAGGATTCATATTTGAGTGAAAAAAATATATTTATTTTTCATTATTATTAATTAAGATTTGCTAGTAAACAATAAATACTTATTACATTTACCAGTAACTCATTGATGATTTAATTAAAATAGATTAAAAAGTAACGAAAATAATG
The DNA here is from genome assembly GCA_000484575.1 of Olivierus martensii. Classification (NCBI taxonomy): domain Eukaryota; kingdom Metazoa; phylum Arthropoda; class Arachnida; order Scorpiones; family Buthidae; genus Olivierus; species Olivierus martensii. Next base: position 14,278 of record AYEL01087941.1, read on the forward strand.
ATAAAATACGATCAAAGATTTGAATAAATTCTAACTGATTCAACTCAACTATAGGGAAAACGAAACTTCGAACGGTCTCTTGGGAGCCGTGTGACGTAGATGTATTCTAATAAAATTTTTATTGTGATAACTTAATATGAAATTTTTTAGAAAAGAAAACAGTTATTCAATAACAAAAATAAAATAAAATATTTTTATTTAAATTATAAAAATTCATTACTACTCGTTAACTTGATATTTTCCGAAGCTACGTCATCCTAACGATAATGTCATACACCAACATCAATCTCGTTTCAGAGTAAAATTTTACTTTACCTGTTGCGATTGAGTGCGTTGCGCTGCCGAATCCAACCTGTATTGATATAAGTGCATCAGATAGGTGATGCTTGCACTGCCTGATGTGCCGCAGCACAGAAATTCTCGACAATAATTCAAGAATCCTATGTAGGCGTGCCGCATTGGATCACTTTAGCTAGATTACTGTTGAGAATTTCTGTGTCGTAGCGCATCAAGCAGCGCGGCGTCGCCTATCTGATGCATTTATATAAATGCAGGTTGGAGTCGGCTGCGCGACATGCTCGATCGCTTCGAGTAAAGTAAAATTTTACTTTTTAAATTGATTTATTGATGTCTATATTATAATAATTTATTTTATATGTATATATTTAAAGATTCAATAAAATCATTTTGGCAAATGGCATTAATATATCGGTAACTAAAAATCAAAGATCTCGCGTATAATTTATAGTTTTAAAATTTTTATCAAATTTTAAGTGCTAAAGTCGGGGGTAGGTTTATTCACGAGTATATACGGCAGTGGTGGCCAACCTTTTTGAAAGCAAGTGCACAACGAAAAATTTTTACAGCACTGTGGGTGCATGATCTTTGTTTTATGTGGTTAGCAGAAAGAATAGAGAAATATTAGGTTGACAACATTTCTACCTACGAACAACATTTTTCTAAAAGATCAGAAAATACGGCAGACTTTGGACTGGCTTAAAAGACATGAACTAGTCATTACAAGGGAAGACAAGTCAAAGAAGATTGTCTTGTTAAAAAAGAACACCTATGACGCCTACATCTTACAGTACATTAGAGACTCTAAAGCTGAAATACTTCAAAAAAACCCAACTGCTGCCCTAGCACCTAAGGTCATTAAGCTTTTCAAACACAACAATTTACCCAGTTATATTTGTAAGTCCAGGGCATGCCCTAGGATTTTTGCATATGTCAAAACGCACAAAAAACCAATGTCTGCCTGACCTATAGTTGAAAAAATGTGCTCTCCGACTTACAACATCGAAAAGAATTTAGCCAAATGGTGCGGCAATTTTTTGACACCTTATTATATTTACTGGTAACTCATCGATGATATAAAGAAAATAATGTTTAAAATAACGAAAAAATAATTATTTAAAATCTGTACTGAAAAATAACTTTATTCTATCAAAAAGTTCATCGTAAGCAAAATCAAAACTTCGAAATCTCAAGCTTAAAGTCTAGAAATCACGTTGCACATGTTATCCTAATAGTGTATGACATCATTGTTTGGGTGATCCACTCATTTTAAAATAAGATCAAAGATTTGATTGAATACGAACTCAACTCAACTACAGGGAAAATGAAACTTCGATTGGTCTCTTGGGAGTCGTGTGACGTAGATGTATTCTAATGGAATTTTTACTGTGATAATATGAACTTTTTTAGAAAAGAAAACAGTTATTCAATAACAACAATAAAAATAAAATATTTTTATGTAAATTATAAAAATTTATTACTATTCGTTAACTTGTTATTTTCTGAAGCTACGTCATCCTAACGATGATGTCATACACCGATATCAATCTTGCTTCGGAGTAAAATAAAATTTTACTTTACCTGTTGCGATCGAAGCGCGTCGCTCTGTGGAATCCAACCTGCATTTATATAAGTGCATCAGATAGGCAACGCTGCGCTGCCTGATGCCGCATGACACAGAAATTCTAGACAATAATCCAAGAATCTTATGTAGGTGCACTCATTGGATTTTAGCTGGATTATTGTCGAGAATTTCTGCGTTGCAGTGCATCAGGCAGCACAGTGTCACCTAACTGATGCACTTATACAAACACGGGTTGGAGTCGGCGACGCAATGCACTCGATCGCTTCGGGTAAAGTAAAATTTTACCTTTTAAATTGATATATTTGTGTTTGTATTATAATAATTTATTTTATCTGTATATATTTAAAGTTTTAATAAAATATTTATTTTGGCAAATGGCATTAATATATTGGTAACTAAAATCAAAGACATCTCGCGTATAATTTATCAGTTTCAAATTTTTATCAAATTTTAAGTGTGCTAAAGTAGGGATAGGCTTTTTCGAAATTTTATAGAATTTTAAGTGCTAAAGTCTGAGGCAAGCTTATACACGGGTTATGCATTTTTACCAATTTTCAAACTCCGAAGTCAGGAGGTCGGTTTATACACGGATCGGCTTATATTCGAGTATATACAATAATTTGAATCTACAGTGCTAAGTTTTTTCACTTGGTTTACATCATCAATATAGTGGTTAGTAAAAGATATATGTGCACTCTTTATTTTTTATACTATGCTGAAAACTGGTCTTTTTTTAGTAGCAGCATATTCATTATTCAATTTCTGTTTTAAATATGAAGTTGGTATTCTATACATACTGCAGATGCTTCTTGCAATTTTCTGTTTGTTGAAAATAGTAGTACCAGTTTCCTATCTTCCATATTTTGATGGTTTCTTATAGAAATTATTATTTCAATTTGCATTATTTCAGACTGAATTATGTTTTTGAATAATGCATTTCTGACATAAAGTGGGATCTGGGTGTATATAAAACTATTTAACTTTGTAAAACAATAATTAAACATTTCAGATATGTAAATCTCTAATATATTTTTTATTCATATATAAATTTGAAGTATAATGATATTTTGTTGTTCTATTGGAATATGCTAAATACAGAAACTCCTCAAGTTATGAATATTCTAGTTACAAACATTCGTACTTGTAAATGTGAAATTTTATTTTCAAATTTCATAAAATTTCAAAAACTCTACAATAATTTTAATATGATAGCAAAATTATCTAGCAACCAATATTATGTAAAATTACACAGTTAATATATATGGTAGTATTCATGATGGTAGCAATTACATCAAAAAAAAAACCCCTTGCTTTTATATGTGGCACTATTTATCCACATCTGTGAAATAAGAAATTTCTGATTAGTCCAATTGTGAAATATATTGCAAAATGCAGTGTATAAAGTTATTTCAATGCTTTTTGAGAGCAAATAACACCAGCATTTGAGTTACAAACAATTCAAGTTACAAACAAAACTTACTTATGAATTATGTTTGTAACTCAAGAAGCACGTATAAAAAAAGTAATTGTTTAAATAAGTAAATTATTATGTGTTTATTAATTTTATTAAAATAATTACCATAATAAAATCTATGATTAATGAATTTTTAAAAAATGAAATTAAAAACATCAATACTAACTTCCAGAAAATTAAATTTATTTTTTCCAATAATTTAACCAAATGAAGATTTTTGAGAATTACATAAATTTAATATATTTGATGAAAAATGTCATAATTTTTAAGAAATGAGTAAAACAACAATAATGGCATGTTTATTACTATATTATGTTTAAATTTGATGATCATTTGGCACTTAGAAGTTCCGAAATTCAAAATCCACTAAAAAGAAATAGGCTAATTAAGTAATAACTATCATAAATTATTATATTATAGAATCTATAATTAATAATGTATAAATAAACTTCCACTTGTATTAATGGTATAACAATAAATAAATAAGCCTTTTTTCGAAGTGGAAAAAAGAGAGAGATAATTTATTACGGAAGTACTTTTGACTTCAAGTGGGAAGAAAGAGAGAGATAATTTATTACGGAAATACTTTCGACTTCAGTAAATCATCGTCAGACGCACATAAAATTTATAATTCGAATACATCGTTTTTGGAATGCAATGTTCAGAATACTATTTAAATTTAAATTTAAAACAATAACTAGAATTATAACAGATGGTGGAATTACATAATTAGATTAATAAGCAAAAAAGGGGTTGTTAATAACATTGTATACAAAACCCCTTTATTATTTTATCTATTGATGCTTTAACATCAATAGATAAAATGACAGTAATGTTTTGTACGCAAGAATCAATTAAAAATTTTTACATTAGAATTAATTGGAAATGAGTTTCCAGTTTATAAATTTTTCACTTAACAAATTGTTTTAATTGTACAGGTATTCCTCAGTTTACTTTTGTAAACTGAGGAATACCTGTATTTATTATAACTGAAAATTAATATAATGAAAATATTTATTTTCAATTATAATAAATATAGTGGACTTCATAAATACTAATAAAAGTTCAATGAGACTGCACTAAACACAAACCAAAGTAATAATACTCAAAAATTCTTTAGCAGTCAAAAGATTTTATTCAGGAACGTTTTTAACACACTTGATGACTTCCTCAGCTGCTACAAAAAGACTCTTGTTGTAGCAGCTGAGGAAGACGCCAAGTGCGTTGAAAACGTTCCTGAATAAAATCTTTTGACTGCTAAAGAGCTTTTGAGTATTATTTCATAAATACTAGATGCTATATTTTGGGACTGCCATCTACTAGCCATTCAGAATCCATCTTTATTAACCACTTTCTTATATTATGTTCATTTTATTTATAGATTTCCCTAAATAAGCAAGCAATCATTTTACAAGGTATTCACTATAGCATATAATGAAAAAATAATTATCAACTATATAAAAATTATTAATGAATCATGAAGGAATCTCAATTGGCAGTTGTCAATATTCATTTACTATTTTTTTTCAAATCTGATTAAGAGTTTAAATATTTAATATTAATTATAAGAAGCAAGAGAATTGTACATTTTTTTATCTTGTTGGAAATATCGTTCTTGTTTCCATCATGTTTACAACAGTATTTTTATATTTAAATTAAATTATACACTTATATTTTTGCTAATTCTAATCAATTGTTTTTAATCATAAAATTTTCATATAGATTAATCATTTTAATGGAAAATTTTATTGTTTTTCACTATTATGGAATATTTCAGGAGTTACAGGTGTTTATAAAGATTTATGTTATTAAATATGTATATTATAAAATAGTGTTATTAATATTATTAACAGTATTGTTTTGTATCATGCATTTTAACAATCATATAAAATGTATTTAATAAAGTACAGTAATAAATATTTAATAAGAAAGCAAATAATAGTGTATATTATTGATTAAAATTCCTAAACTCAGCACTACAAATAAGTATTTTAATAGTTTTATTCTTGTAAAACTTTTACATGGAACAGAAGATCTTCTGTTCCATGTAAAAGTTTGAATGTACTGAAGAGGGACTAAAGATAGTCCGAAAACGTTTTACAAGAATAAAACTATTAAAATGCTTGTAGTGCTGAGTTTAGGAATTTTAAAGATTTAAAGTTAGCAAGTTACATTTCCTTATATTATTGATAAATAAGGAAAACTTCTTAAGTGATTAATATAATGACATAATTTTACATTTGTGTTTTTGATAACAACATGTAACTTCTTCTGTTTAGAATCTAGCATATTTTAAAATCCAGCATTTATCAATCCTTAGAAGTGCTGGATTTCAGAATGTATGTTGTAAATGATTATAATTAATATCTATTATATTATATAATAATTAATAAATTTATTTTTTTATCTTTCAGAAAAGCAACATCAGTTTGGAAAGAAATACCACAATTAATTATTTTAGGAAATCCAAAAGCCCCTCGCTTACCAGTGTTTTCTTTTATTATAATCCATCCAGAATCTGGACTTATTTTGCATCATAATTTTGTAAGTGCAGTATTAAATGATTTATTTGGTATTCAATCTAGAGGAGGATGTGCTTGTGCTGGACCATATGCTCAAGACTTACTAGGAATTGATGAAACCTTAGCTCTCCATATTGAAGATCTACTTGCTGAAGACAGGTACTTTTAAAATTAATGCATAGCAAGTAATAATATTTTAAAAGTTTGTTAAAATTAAAATGTTTTTGTTAGAACTCTAGATCGGGTTCATTTAAGAAGATATTTGGAATATTCTGAACGTGAAGTTCTCCGGCCTGGTTTCACCAGATTAAATTTTCCATTTTTTATCCCTGATGATGAGGCAGATTTTATAATAGAAGCTGTTTCCATAATAGCAAGAGAAGGATGGAAATTACTTCCTCAGTACATTTTCAATCCCGAAACTGGTGAATGGAAACATCAAAACCAACAAGTAAAATGATTTTTTCAATGAAATTCAATTTTATATAACTCATCAGTTCAGAAAATTTATTATTTTAACATTTTTAGGTATTCAAAGATAGAAAATGGCTTGGTTCTATATCATATGAAAGTGGAAGATTTGCTTTTGTTCAACCTAAAGAAGTATTAACTGATCTATTGCCAACTAGTTTCAGTGTAATTATTCAATTTTATATAGAAATTTATATAGTTAAAAACTCTAACATTGTAATTAATACATTAATAGTGACTCTTCTAAAATCTGAAGTGATAAAACTTCTAGTTTGAAATATTTATGGAGTATAATAAATACAACCTAATTTTTATATTCAAAGATTATAATCTTGGAATATAAAAATTAGTATAAATCATATTTCAGTGAAAACCAAGAAATTATATTCTGTTTTATATATTAATTAATTATAAATTTTTTATCAATAATTTTTCAGAATTGACATTGATATGCCATTTTTAAAAATCCTTGTAAATTTCATAAGAATTATTTATTAGAGTTGAAAATAAAAATAGTGAAAACTTGATTTAGTGGACTTTACAAATGCTGGATGCTATCTTCTGGAACTGCTATCTATCAATCATTCAAAAACTATCTATCATCCATTCATTTGTTTATATGATGTTCATTTCATATATAGATGTCTCTTGTTATGCAAGCAATCATTTTACAAGTTAGATACTCATTTGGTATATAATGAATCACAAAGTGCATCATTTATTTTTTGTTACAAATTTTCACTTTTTGGAAAACATACATAAGTACTGGTAACTTGTTTAAGTTAATATGCAAATTTGGCTGCTGCAAGTTTTCCAGTTATATAGATTTGTTTTTTCTTGAATCTGTAAAAAATATCACAATATCTGTCTATACAAGATAAATTATGCATCTCAAATATTCTTATCTTTTTTTTTATGCTGATATGTCTTTAGAAATTTTAATATTATATCTATTAAATCTTCAGTGATTTTCGGAATCAAATTTAAGATATTATCTAATAACACTATTATTAGATACTATTTTAAACTTTGAACAGAATTGTCTTTGAAACTTAATAATATACCTGGGGTATTCCTATTGTTATGTATTTGCAATAACTTTAAATATACTATTCAAATAATTTGCAAAGATTATTATTTTTTTCTATATTTAGGCATTAATATGTGCAGTACTGAAGTTAATATATTTTTGGACTAAATTTTGAACTCTGGAACCAATTGAAGGTCCAATTATAATTACAGTGATCATATTTTTTAGATAAAATAAAGGACAAATCAGAAATTGTTTCATAATAAGAAAAAGTAGGTTGCATTTGTGATGTGGGTTTTTTTTTTCTCATAAGCTTGGTGGCTAAAGAGAATGCCCCTCTCCACTCAAAAAGAGTACTAAGGGAGCTGAAATAGGGGAAGTGAGTAAGGAAAAAATAAAATAAAATAATGTGCAAAGTACCTATTAAACAAGACCTATATGGTGACTAAAGCAAGTACCTAAACCTACAGTGTAAGTGAAAGGGAGCTAGGATAACGTTAGTAAAAAGAGAGGTTAAGATGGCAAGATGTTAGTAAGAAATAGTTAGTAAATTAGGAAACTAAATTTAGGGAACATGAGTTAGTAAGAAACCTATAACTATGTTAGTAATACAAAAATTTTTTTTTTATTTTTTATTTATTTTTTAATTTGTAAGAAAATGTTAGTGTATTAGTGTTAGAAAAGTAAAGAAACAACATTCACACAAAGTAAGTTTGAAAGGATAGATGTTAGTATAAGCAACCAAACCTAACGTAAACACTTCTGATATCTCAACATCCACAGGAAAGAAAGTATGGATGTAGACATACCACCGACACACTTCGGCCGCCGGGAAAAACCAATGGAAAAACCCACTGGGAAAAACCAGCAACCGAAGCGCACCGGACGGGGCAGTTTGCCCAGGAAGAAGAAGTCACCCACACGAACACTCACACAATCACATTCACTCAGCCATCCACACTGTTCAAAACCATGTAATAGATACTTATAAATTAGAAACAGTGGTAAATAATTTACAAGGCAATAAGGACAAAAGAAACTCTCTGAAGACTGAAATCACAAGCAGTAGCAACAAGAAACACTTGGAAACAGATGGAAACACAAAAGGTAATCTGGCTGTAACTCAATTTTAAACAGAGAGACCAATATACAACAGGAAACAGCCAGAAACAGCAGGAAACACTAAGAAACAAGCCAGGAACCCGACTTGAGTAAAAGTCATTAAAGTAATAGGTGAAAACATCCTGAAACCTTGATGGAAGGACAAGGGAAACACTACAAAACAAGGAGAAACACAAACGAAAGTCACTATAAACTGATACCAACTCAAATAAAGCAAAGGGACAAAAAGAAACAGTGGGAAACACCAAGAAACACTGTAAAACAACCAAGGACATTATCAACTTGAGTGAAGAAACAGGTGGAAACACCCTAAACGTGATAAAATAACAAGAGGAAGACTGAAAAAGTATGACCTTAGTTTGAAAGCGAAATGTAACAAACTAGCTGTAATGGAAATAAAAAGCCAAAATAAACCTAACAACTAATCCGGTATAGTAGAAAGTAACTAATATCAAAATCTGCGAAATATAACCAACTGTCCACTGTACATAACACTCTCAGGGAAAGTCACAATTATATAATGTATTACACCTGAAGCACCAACAGAACAGAAAATGAACTGAAAAGAAAATAAAGAAACTGAATAATATAGCATATAGAGGGTCAAAGATTGGTACATCAAGAGTGAATAAAGAAACCTCAGCCACCACTCCTCCAATCCTGACTGCTATGGCCATAGCAGCGGAGAATGAGTGGAAAAGAACCAATCAAGCCGTAGGTAACACCAGTTTACCCACAGAAAGAAAAACAAAAATAGGAAATTAAACCGACACAAATAGTCAATTCTTAGACCCAATATGTGTGTAAATGTGTAAGTAAGAAAAACGCTAAATGATACTGTTTGCTGGGCCATATTTTATGGACGCATTAATAAAGCAGCTTTTAGTGAGATTTGCCGTCAGCTGATCCTTAAAGAGCATATGTAGCGGTACAGGCCATGGCATAAGTTGTTCGTGAAAATGTGTAATCAGCTTTCTCCGCCACAAATCAAAGAGGCAACAGTCGTAAACAATGTGCTCTACAGTATCGTCGTCACCACAATTACAATTACATCTAGGAGATGCCAGAATTTTGAACCTGTTCAAATAAAAATTTAACTTCCCATGCTGTGTTAAGAAAGCCGTTAATCCGCGATGAAAAACCCCAAGGTTGACATTTAACCGACTATTAAGACTAGGAAAGAATCTATGAGTAAGCTCTCCCTTGTTATCAGTCTCCCATCTAATAGACCAACTGCTCTGTGATCCCCTGCGTAGAAAGCCTTTAACATATGTAACCGGTAGAGTATTATAAAATGTGTCCTTGTTTAAATAAGCAGCGCGTGCCAGTGTGTCAGCTAGCTCGTTACCAAATAATGCAGAGTGTCCCTTAACCCAACAGACACGGGTCCCATTTAGGGTTACAGAATTCTGAAAACGCTTAAAAACCTCAAAAGCAAGTTTCATTTTAAGGTTAGGATGCCTAATGTAATCCAACACTATCATCGAATCAGTACAAATAATCACATTGTTTAATTTTTCCACTTCTATAAATTTCAAAGCCTGCAAAACAGCAAGCAACTCCGCCTGAACAATAGTACAATTAGCATTAACACGGAAATCAGAACATTGTAACACTTCCCTGCCTTGGATGACACAGAATGCCGAACCCACTCCATCGTCAGACTTGGAACCATCAGTATAGATATGATACTTATTAGTTTCTCTGTAAGGTATAACGTAATCGACGTGATTGTAAGATGGATGAGGAAGTGATCGGAAGTCAGCCGGAACCTCCACCATAAAAGTCTTACTGTTTATATCAAATCTACCAGAGTCAAGCGTAAAATACAAGTTACATTTCTCTCTTAACAAAAGATCTAGCGGAATCTTACCCGAAAGCAGAATAGCCGAATTCCTAGAAATAGTGCGATACCCCTTAATGATCTTAATGCAGATACGACGCTGAAATTTTAAAATAAGTTCCCTGATTTTAACTTTATCAAGAGCATCCCCCCAAACCGGGCATGCGTAAGCCAGCTGTGGTACAATCACTCCCTCATACATGGATTCAATGATGTTCGAACTCAGACCCCGATGAAGTGTTGCAACCATTGTCAATTTGTTTAGCAAAGCCTCCATTTTGCTGAAAACATGGCGGATATGTGGTTCCCAAGACAGACGTTTATCGATAATACAACCCAAATACTTAAATTCATTGACATAATTTAAAACAGTTTTACTAAGCCTAATAGTTGGGTACGTAATTTTCTGCTTCCTCGAAATCAACATGAGATTATTCTTATCAGGATTAAATCTCAATTTATTTTCCTCTCCCCAATTAGTCATTAAAGAAAGAACCAAATTACCTTTTCTTTCAAGAGACTCAAAGTTATTATCCTCAATGGTCACCAAACAGTCATCGGCAAAATAGACTATATTACAGCCCTGCAGCAAATTTATGTCAAAAATAGTGTTCATGAGAATGTTCCAAAAACCCAGACCGCAGGCGGATCCCTGCCGACATCCCATGGAAATGTCGCACGTTTCCGAAATGTTATTGTACAAAAGAGTAACTTGCCGCTTCGAGAAGTAATCAGCCGTTAAAGTATATAAATTACGTGGGCATCCGTATCTTCGCAAATTGTAAAGAATTCTCAAAATCCAAGCCCTGTCAAAAGCCAAACTGATATCCAGTGATATCAACAAACAATTACTCCTTACGGGATCTTTGGAGATTGGATCTTTTGCTTATATACGGATCGGCTTATATTCGAGTATATACGGTAATTTAAAACCTCAAAAACCTCATGATGTAGCTAGAAATTGATTTTCCAAACAAGGAAAAATTGAATTTACACACTGGAACATTTTTCGGTGAAGAGATATGTATGTTAATCACAGGACGGTTATTAACTACTGTTACTAGATGGTGCAATATGTTCAAGTACAGTAATATCAGGTGGGCCATGTGCTGGATTCTTTTTAATTTGCATGTTTTTTTGACAGCCTTCTGTTGTTTTCTTTTTAAATTACATTTTTTAATTAATTTTTATTTATAATATGCATTTCATGGAATTTTTTTTATACTCTGCACAAAAAAGGACTGCATAAATACAGGTTTGAGTATATACTGTATATTGTAATATATTTCACAATTGGATCAATTAAAAGTTTCTTATTTCATAGATTTTAATGAAAAATTCCAAATATAAAGTGAGGAATTTTTGATGTAATTGCTGCCATCTCCAAAAACAAAAATATACTGCTTTCTGAGGTAATATAATGATAACAGATCAAACTATAGCACTCACTAACAGTCCAAATATTTTTATTCACTTAAATAACTCTTTCCAGAGGAACGTTTTCGGCTAGGTTATAGCCATCATCAACTCACATATTACTTACAGTTTCTAAATTAGATACATTATAGAATATCCGAAGTGCATTCTGTTCTTATTCTTTTTCAGAACAGTTCTAAATTCAAATTTACAAAAAACATTTGTTTAGCAGTTTTTTGAGCACTTGTTCCAGTTTTCTGGAGGTAAATTATAACTGGTTTGACAAAAAATTGATAAGAAAATATTCCAGATTTATATTAATAATAAAAATAAAAATAAAAGCGTAAAACATAAAAATAGAAATAGAATCGTTTTTATTCTGCTCCGTACTTCCGTATGCATACCCACCCTTTCAGTTTCTTAGAACGTATCTCCATGCCTTCGGGAATCCCTCCTTATCTCTTTCATTTATCACCTTTTCCTGCTGTCTCCTTTTATATATATGTAGTTTCTCTGCTGTGTAAAGCTTACCCGGGTCTGTGACTGTACTAATAATTTTAACTTCTTCCCATTTGATCTTAATGTTAGATTCATAGGCCTGCCTTGAAAGTGCTGTTGTTAAGTTCCCTCTATTATGCACAGACAAGATATTGGTAGATATCTTGTCTGTGCATAATAGATATTCAAGATAACTGCCAAGAAGTATATATAGGTGCTACTAAAAGAAACTTTGCAGATAGATTAGAAGAACACAAAGATAATGTGCATAAAGGAAATCTAACGACGACACTAGCCCAAAGGGCCTATGAGAAAAATGTTAACATCCTGTGGAATGTAGCAAAAATCAACACCTTTTCCTACTGTCTCCTTTTATATATATGTAGTTTCTCTGCTGTGTAAAGCTTACCTGGGTCTGTGACTGTACTAATAATTTTAACTTCTTCCCATTTGATCTTAATGTTAGCTTCATATGCCTGCCTTGAAAGTGCTGTTGTTAAGTTCCCTCTATTATGTGCATAATAGATATTCAAGATAACTGCCAAGAAGTATATATAGGTGCTACTAAAAGAAACTTTGCAGATAGATTAGAAGAACACAAAGATAATGTGCATAAAGGAAATCTAACGACGACACTAGCCCAAAGGGCCTATGAGAAAAATGTTAACATCCTGTGGAATGTAGCAAAAATCTTTAAAAAAGTACAAGATCAGAAGATTTATTTATCTCTGAAAAAATCAAAATCCTTAAGGCAAAAGAAAACGAAATTGTGGTTAATTCGCAAATAGCAGAAACTACGTCAAAGGCTTGGAAATATATGATTCATAAACAGAATAACCACTCCTGAACTAATGAACTTCCATCTACTATTTATTTTATCAGATTTATATTAATAATAAAAATAAAAATAAAAGCGTAAAACATAAAAATAGAAATAGAATCGTTTTTATTCTGCTCCGTACTTCCGTATGCATACCCACCCTTTCAGTTTCTTAGAACGTATCTCCGAAATGATTCTATTTCTATTTTTATGCTTTTATTTTAATTTTTATTATTAATATAAATCCGGAATATTTTCTTATCAATTTTTTGTCAAACTGGTTATAATTTACCTCCGGAAAACCAGAACAAGTGCTCAAAAAACTGCTAAACAAACATTTTTTGTTAAATTTGAATTTAGAACTGTTCTGAAAAAGAATAAGAACAGAATGCACCTCGGATGTTCTATAACATATCTAATTTTAGAAACTGTAAGTAATAGTAATATGTGAGTTGAAGATGGCTATAACCTAGCCATAAACGTTCCTCTGGAAAGAGTTATTTAAGTGAATAAAAATATTTGGACTGCTAGTGAGTGCTATAGTTTGATCTGTTATCATTGCTGCCATCTTAAAATACTGCCATAATGTTAACTAACTGTGTAATTTTACATTATATTGGTTACTAGAGCATTTTGCTATCACATTACTTAAAATTATTGAAGAGTTTTTAAAATTTCATGTTTGTAAGTATGAATTTTATAACTAGAGGAATGAATATATACTAAACAGATTTAAATAAACAAATAATCATTTAATGATTTTTAGTGTATGAGATTATTATTGTTGTAATAGTTGGATGGATATATATTGCAAATATTGCTTAATTAATTATAAAATTAGTATAATTTAATATTCTATTTGAAATTATATTTTTTATATTTTTCCATGTAAAGTTACTATGGTAAACCAATGTTGTGGTTATTGGTCTTAATAACTATGGTAATGCAGTAATTTACTTTTTCATACTGAAATACTTCTTACTTTAGTTATTAAATAAAAGTAAACAATAAGCCAAATAAGTAAGATAAATTGTTTATTCAGAAATGTTTTCAGCTATCCACGTAGCCTGCCTCAGTTGGTATTTCAACTGAAGCAGGCTACATGGATAGCCAAAAACATTTTTGAGTAAATGATTTATCTTACTTATTTGGCTTATTGTTTACTTTTATTTAATTTACTTTTTTGTTGTGCTATAAACTTACTATAGTTATTACCATTTAAAATTTATCTTTTGATCAATTTTTAATATACAAAAATGGTTTTCATTTTTGTATTAGTTGTAATACAGCACTTAAGATAATTCTATAGCAATCAAAAATACTCAGTTTTATTTTGAATAACCTACTGCTATTGGTGCTTGTGTTCTAAGTTGAATATCATGGTAAAGCAATTACACTTTTGGATAGTATATAGTGTGATGTGTTTTTTTTCAATATAGCTTGCTTTAGAGCTTCGATGAATTGGTTTTATTGAGAAGCAGTGCACCTATGGTCATATTTACACTATTGAGTAATAAATAAACTTAATTTGAAAAATAAATACCGTATATACTGATGTATAAGCCGATCCGTATATAAGCCGACTCCCTGACTTTGGAATTTGAAAATCGGTAAAAATGCATAACCCGTGTATAAGCCTACCTCCTGACTTTAGCACTTAAAATTTGATAAAAATTCGAAAACGATAAAATTACGTGATCTTTGATTTTTAGTTACCGATATATTAAGAAATATCGGTAACTAAATTCAATAAATATTTTATTGAAACTTTTAAATATATACATATAAAATAAATTATTATAATATAGATATCAATAAATCAATTTAAAAAGTAAAATTTTATTTTTTTAAAGTGATGCGTCATGACACAGAAATTCTCAACAATAATCCAGCTAAACTGATCCAACGTAGTGCGCCTACATAAGATTCTTGAATTATTGTCGAGAATTTCTGCGTTGCGGCACATCAGGCAGCATGGCGTCGCCTATCTGATGCACTTATATCAATGCAGGTTGGATTCGGCAGTGCCACTCGCTCGATCGCTTCGGAGTAAGATAAAATTTTACCTGATAATGTATTCAATTAATTATTGCAAAATTTCCTTCCTGGTTTTCAGGAGACGTTCAGTAAGTTATGATTTTACTTATTACTTCAATTTCTCCAGCCAAAAAAAAAGTTGATTTTTTTTTTTCATCTGTGTATAAGCCAACCCCCCTACTTCAGAAATTTTTTTGAGGAAAAAACCTCAGCTTATACACAAGTATATATGGTAATTTATTAAATTAAAATTAAAATCTTTATTTATTTTTTGATTAAATTAAATTAAAAATCATGCTTTCTGTCCATTTCAATTATTCTGCATTAGGTTAAAATAGTGCATATTTATTTGGAAGAATAATTATTGCTATTGCAAATGTTGACAACCAGTGGTGTTATGAAAATTTTAACAAAGGGCTCGCACTTTATCTAATAAAAGCAAAATATCAAATTTTATTTAAATGTTTTACTTTTTACAAAAACAGAAAATACAAATAAATGCACATGCACTAAAAAACATTTTTAAATAAAAAAAATCTTTAAAATTTAAAAAAATTAAAAAAATATCTCAAAATATTACAAAAATTAAATAAAATAACAAGTAAACTTAATTATGTCGGAAGCTGCCACACATTATTTTCTGCTTCTTTCATGTCAGTTGATCTTCTAGGAGGTGCCACTATTCAAGATGTACATTCATATATGCAAATACGAGGAAAAGAAAGACTAAAGTAAGTCAAAGTATAATTATGATATGCAAGTTGTATTTTTCTTGTAATAAATAAACAAGCAAACAAAAAAGAACAAGAGGCTTGCAAATTAGAGACAAATTTAACAAAGGGCTAGCATGAGCCTCCTAAAGCTCACCACTGCTGACAACCACATACAATAATTGTTATTTTGTTAGATATTGGAAATATGGTGTTTCTATCTTCATGTGCCTTTCAGTGGTGCTTATCTTGATTACCACCTCCTGTTATCTCTGATTGCTGCATAATAAGCATATCAAATTTTATCATTTTTAGTATGCACAATCTTCTAGCAGATCCTGATAATATAAATGAATTTCATTCACATTTGACAATATTTAAATATGATATCATTTTGGTAGCAGATGTCCAGCCACATATGATTCAATATTTATCATTTTCAATAGGCTTGATTTACTAGAAATTTCTATAATTACAAACAGTTTCCAGTTTACAGGTTCCTAGCTTTATTGGTTCTTTTCAAAAATGAAGTATCAAAAAATCAAAATATGAACATTAATTGGATAAATAAATTCTAAACATTCATAAAAAGACATTTAAATCCACATACAGTACAATTGGTTTTGAAGCAGAAATTCTGTCATCTGCTTCAGAATCAGAAAATTCAAAATGGTAGCCAAGAAGTGGAAGTAACATATATTCTGGTTTTATCAGCATATTATGTAAATAATGCCTATCCCAGATTGTACCTAAGATAGTAGTTTATTTGCATTAAAGCTCATCTATTTATCTATCAATAATAATGAAGAATAAAAATTCTTTAACATTAACATGACAAAATAATTTCATTATTATTTTAATTTGCTTGATTTTAAATACTATATTTTTATTTATTTAGATAAATAAATTATTGTTTAATCATATACTATTGATTTTGTTGGCCTTTACTTAATTTTATTATGGTCAAATTTCCTTGTTAAGAATGGAACTATTGGTTTTAACATTATGTCTAATGGAAATTGTTTTTTGGTTTATGAGTTCTTATTAATGAATTCACTCCAAGAACAAATTAGATCAGAAAGGTGGGAATTATCCAGTGGCAAATTAAACAGTAAGCGGACTAAATGGCTGTGTAGGGTCCCGGAATACCAAAGGGCCTCGAGGTATTAAAATGTCTTTTCATTAATGTTTGAGGAAAATTACATTTTTTGTATATATCAAATAATTATATTTTGTTTTCCAAATATTATAACAACAACATTGATGTTTGTACTTTTGAAGATTTATTTGACCATTTTTTAAAATTTTTAAAAGAAAAAAGAATATGATAAAAATCATACCAGACATCTATTGAGCCGCCAAAGAAATGTCTTGTACATTTCCAAATGTTGAAATATTATTGAAAATTTTTTTAACAATTCCTTATCTAATGCATCATTCGAAAGATTGTTTTCTGTTTTAAAGAGTGTAAAAAATTATTTAAGGAATACTATAAGAGAAGAAAGATTAAATAATATGACCATTCTGTGTATAGAGTAGGAAATTTTAAATCGAATTGACACTGCCAAAATAATTGATGAATTTGCAAGAAATAAAGCAAGATGAAATTTTGTAAAAAATATGTTTTTTTTAATAAATTTATTTAATGTGTTATGGTATAAAATTTTTGATTACTTTTCTTTTTTGTTAAAAACCTAATGAGAGTTTTCTTGAAACTTTTTTTTTTAATTTGAGTTTGAGGGTCCCGAAATTTTTACCACTTGGGGCTCCCCACTTGACTTGATCTGCCCCTGGAACTATCTGTATATAAATTTGTTCAAATCAAATATATTTGTGAGATATTCCCCAAAATATTGACTGGATATTAATCATTTTCAAATAAATCTGAAATTAATAAATTTTACTTTAAGAAAAAGTAAGATCAAATAATGAAAAGATCATATAAGCAATTAATTGATCTTGAATAATTAGTTTTTACTTATATTAATATATATTTGATTTATGGAAATAAATATATGTTACAAGGAATTCACAAAGCACTTTAAACAAAAGCAAATATGAAATTTATTATTAGTTAATCACTACATATACTAATAACAATATGCAATAATGTTTTTGGCCTTTTATGTCCCTCCTCAGATGCTTCTTGCAGGTGTGTATCTTATGTTCTATACTGGAGTGTGAGGCAGGTCATCCCTGTTAGAATGGTTTACAAATAAATATCTAGTATGACTCTGCATTGACATTTAAACAGTTATATGTCAACACAGAGTTGTACTAGATGGTTATTTGTAAACCATTCTAACAGGGACAGCCTGCCTCATACTACAGTGTAGAATGTAAGACACACACCTGCAAGAAGTGGCTGAGAAGGGCCATAAAAGGTCAAAAACATTACTATGCATATACTAATAATAAATTTCATATTTGTTCCTGCTTAAAGTGCTTTGTGAATTCCTTGTGTTTCTCATAGATCAACAGAACTTGGTAGTTTGATATGTCAGTATGATTAAATCAATGTTTTTGCAGTTTTATTTTAAACTATCTATGTTTCTCAAGATAGGAATATTCTAGTTACAAGTTTTTATATTTATGAATATGCCATTTCATTTTCAAATTTCAGAAAATTTCAAAACTTCAAAAATTTTAACCATTACAATATCAGAATCTTCTAGCAACAAATATAATGTATAACTAAAAAGTCATTTTGTGTAAGCTTATAGTTTTGTATATTTCTTGTAGAAGTTATATGACTTCAATTAATAACATAACATCAGAAGGTTTATTGAATAATAAATTAAATTACTACATTTATATCGATAACAAAGGAGTACATTGAAGACAATGGTATATATAGTATTCTACTTGTAGTCGGTCCGAAAGCAGAAGTTGAAGTGTTCGTCTGGTTGGTATTCGGTCGGAAGCGGAAGTATCTGAGTTGGTTTTAGTGGATAACCAATGGTGATTCATTTCTTTGTGTAGGGTGTCTAGTGGAGAAAATTGTATGTTTGGTTCCCCACAAGTTCATCCATCTTGAAATAAATATGTAATGTTTAATATATTACAGCTATATTTCAAGATTGATGAGTTTACATAAAAAACTTTATTTATAATTAGAGTTTTCTATTAAGTCTCTGAAATAAAAAACTTCAAATTGGTCCAATTATGGTACAGGCATTTATTTACATAATACAATATATACAGTTGGTTTGATATCACTGAGTATAACTTATGAATAGTTTCTGATGTTACAAACAGAAGTTATGATGATATTCAAACAATTCAAACAGATATATGAATCAATTTGTTGCTCTAATAGAATCTGTAATTTTAAAAAACAATATTTATCATTTAATTATTATGTAAATGAAAATTTTAATAAATAAATTTTTAAAAACTTTGGTGTTAATATTAATTTTATTAGATCAATAATAGCAAAATGTGTACCAATTTAGAAATAATTTGCTTTCTTATAGATAATTAAAATACAAGCTGAGACTCATTAATTCATATGTTTGTTATAGTACTTTAGGAAATTCAGTTTTATATTAGTGACAAGTTTGCTTATAATATAATTCATATGTTGTGTAAAGATGATATATCAATAGATAAATTACAATCTTAAATTTTATAATTGAAACTCTTCCAAAAAAGTATTTCATTTATCAATGATAAAGTTTCTTTATGATCAATTTATTTAATTTATGGAAAATTAATATAGGATCAAAATTAAAGTCAAACTTATATAACATTTACACTATTAACCTTTTACAGATATTAATTTATAACAACATATGTATTATATTTCATTTAACTTTGCATAAAAGTAACAATTTTCTATTACTGGTACATTAAATATCATACAATATGTAAAAATTATCATTTAAAATACAGTTAATCTTATGAAAATATCAGAATAATTTAGAAAATATTTATTTTATACACAGTAGAAATCATTTTTTATTTTGTAGTGATAGGAGAAAACAATCATTAGTTTTTGAATCAACTGAAGGAGAAAGAGCAATCTATACAAGAGATATGATTGTTTCAGAAGATACTGTTATTCAATTTGAAGTTAGTATTTAATTAAATTTTTTTTTACTATTTAATTTAAATATATTTGATAGTAATAAATATTATTATATATTTAAATTAAATTTTCATTACATAAATGCATTTTGAAAATATAAGTTTAAAATTTATATAACTAAGTATAAATACTGCAATCAAATTAAAAAAACTAGTTACTCAGATCCTAAAACACATTAGCTTGGTGGTACTCATTGTGATTGAATAAATAAAAATAAAAACACAATAAACTATGATACTAATTGTCATTTATTAAGTTTTATATGTATTTATATACTTAATAAATACAAATAAAAACACATTATTACACATACATTTATGTATTTTTTACATTTTATTAAAGTAAAAGAAATTGTTTCTAATAACAATTAGTATTAGATAAAGAATATATTTATAATATCATATGGCCATTAAATTAAAGTTTATCAAAATAAAAAGTATCTAAACTAGCTTTTTGATTTCATTGAACTAAGTATAGGTCAATCATCAATTTTCCAGACAGTGATGATCTGGCATCTCTTTTAATCTGAACAAAATTATGAGAATGCACTTCAATTCCAATATTTATTTACACACACAAATAAATATGTGCACAAAATTATTTCTAAGCATGTAGGTATAATGTATAATGTTGATAACTAATAATTCTACCCAGTTCTGTGACACTCATTATAACTGAATCTTAATGTATTTGATTAAGTTTTTATCAATCCATAATGTTTTAAAGGTATGGAAGTGGTATAATTTGTGGTCAGAAATGTATTGAGGAATTATTATTACACGACCTCTGTTGGTCTGATAAAATACTAATCTGGCAACACTTTGGAATCAAGGGTATCAGAAAATTGGTTTTGACTTGTATTATAGCTAGCACTGCCAAGAGAAATTTTCTGGCCCTTGACAACTCTGTGGTCTGGCCCCCTCTTAAAAAAGTGTATCACTTTGGTTTAATAAAAAAAATCATATAAAACATTAAATATTTATTTAAAGTGTACTAGTGTACTAAGTAATAAATTCAAAATTTGATACATTACATACCATGTTATACATAAAATAGTTTATTTTGGCACAACTGCTTTGCATGGTAGACAGTGCACTCTGGCAGTGGCCTGAGAAGTATTGGACAAGTCGAGTCTTGATGGTCGGGCCCTTTTCAATGCTGAGCCTGTGACAAAAGTCTCAGATGTCACCCCCAATCAACAGCCCTAATTATAGCTAACATTAATTAAATTTAAAAAATTTTTAAATAAAATATTTTCATCTAATAGCTATTATGAATCAGAATTGACAATAAATATTAAAATCTAATGTTGCTTTTATTTATAAATTTCTAAGACATAGTGAAAGTTAAATATAACACTGTTTATTTGAAAAGATTTCTTCAAAATCTTAGATTTTAAGAACTATCATATATACTTGTACATAAGTTGATTCTCCCAACTTCAGAGTTTAAAAGTGGTAAAAATTTGAAACACATATATAAGCTGACTTCTCAACTTTCAACTATTAGAACAATATGACATTCATTGAAATAAATAAATAATTTCTTTTATAATTTAAAAAATTTTCCAAATCCAGTTCAATTAGATAAAATTCCAGATCGAAAGCATTGAAACATTATTGCACAATACAAAGAGAAAGTTAGAGAGCAGGACACAATCATGTCATATTAGTCTAGTCACATTATTCTATAATATGATTTTATTGAAATGTTTATTCAACAGAAAATATCAAATAAATATTAAAAGTTTCCATTATTTCCAAATATCAACAAAAATATTTATCAAAGTTTAATGACAAAAAAATCAATGCATAGAAAGAAAATTTTATTGCAATTGACAGAAATGAAAAACCGACCAGCACAAATGATTTCTGGGAGCATGAATTTGATATTCAAAATTGGTTTTAAAATAATCATTCCATAGACAAATATAAATCAAACTTCAAGGGAGATATCCAAATCAAACCTAAACTGACAAATTAATCCTTTGATAATTTAACAGAAATTTTAATAATTAGAAATAATTTATATTAATATTAGCACCATCTTGTAATTAATAAATATACTAGTCATTAAACAAAGAGTGATACCATCAATGAATTAATGATTAAACTAAAATTTTTAATTAATTTATCTAAAGAAAAAATCTGCCTCAGCCTGGGATTGAACTGGGGACCTTTGGTTTACCGTTCCAATATCCCAAACATTAGACCACCAAAGCCATCTGACTGATTTTTCAGTTATTATTATAAATTTAGAATTATTTTTTGTTCATAGACATTGAACTCCTCCAATAGAAAAATTTCTCTCCAAGCTTTCCAGTCACAGGTTCTCAATGCCAAGGTATTCTACTAGCCAGATATTACTTAGCTGGCACAATCATCTTTATATAGGATGGGTCAAAACAAATTTTTTATTTAGATAAATTATTTAAAAATTGTAGTTTAATCATTAATTCATAGATGGCATCACTCTTTGTTTAATCTTTAGTATATTTATTAATTGAGATAGTGCCAATATTAAAGTATTTCTAATTATTAAAATTTCTATTAAATTATCAAGGTATTACAGGTAGTCCTCGATTTATGATGATTCGTACTTACAATGGCAAAAAATTATTATTCTTAAATTTTTCTTTTTTAATTTTGTATTTATGTATTTAATTGAATATATGTTGTTAAATAATTTATAAATGTTTATGTAAATTTATATATTTTTAACTATTTTAAGTTAAATAGAAACCTAATTTATGAAAATATTAATACAGAAATCAAACAAATCAAGAATTAAAAAAAGTTCTTGACTTACGTCAGAATCGACTCAGGATGGAGATTTGAAATGGAACCCTGTCATAGTCAAGGACTACTATAATTTGACAAGTTTAGGTTCAATTTGGATATCTACCTTGAAATTTGGTTTGTATTTGTCTATATTAAGATAGTGCATAGTAGATGGAAGATATTTCCTCATGTGATGGAATGTGACATCAACCTAACAACAACTTTCAACCTGACATGATTACTGGAATATTCTTGTAAAATTGCATTGAATGGGACAAGCTAAAAAAAATGTTGATTCTTTTTCAACTGATTTTGAACATTATATTTGTGCTTCCAAAAGTCATTTGTGTTAGTTGGCATTCCATTCCTGTCAGTTGCAGCAAAATTCCTTTTATGTGTTTGATTCTGATTTTTATTATTTAAAAATCAAATTAATCCTTTGATAATTTAACAGAAATTTTAATAATTAAAAATAATTTATATTAATATTTTAATGACTACTTTAAATATTTTTGTCGAGATTCAGAATTGATAAAAAATTTTAATATTTAATATTTCTCTAATATCTGCCAAAGAAACACTTCAATAAAATTGTATTGGTGAGAAATATAAATAGATATAATGAAACATGATTGCATCCTACTCTCCATCAGCTTTTTCTTCATATTGTATTATGACATTTCAATTTTGTAAATCTGGCATTTTATCTAAGTGGCCTTATTTATTCTAATAGTGAACTGGCTTTGGAAAATTTTTTAAATTATTGATTAATTTCAATGAATGTCATATTGGTCTAACATTTGAAAGTTGGGGAGTTGAGTTATACACAGGTTTCATGTTTTTACTGTTTATAAAACTCTGAAGGAGTGTATCAGCTTATATATGGATTGGCTTA
The DNA here is from genome assembly GCA_000484575.1 of Olivierus martensii. Taxonomy (NCBI): domain Eukaryota; kingdom Metazoa; phylum Arthropoda; class Arachnida; order Scorpiones; family Buthidae; genus Olivierus; species Olivierus martensii. The sequence goes on from AYEL01087941.1 coordinate 37,868, forward strand.
TACATAAGTATGCACAGTATATTTCATTCAAATTGGATAATATTTATCTGAGATATTTCCCATAATAAGTGAGATATTTTCATTTATATTGAATCTATATTGAATCAATATTTACATTTTCAATAGGCTTGGTCCTCCAATATAGCCTAATAATATATGAGAGTTGTATCTAAATTAGATAATAAATAAGCACACCTTCATATTGGCAGACAAAGAATCTAATTCATATACCCTTTCATTCCATTTAAGAATGGAAAGAGTCAAAAAGATTTTTATATAAAATGTACATTTTCAAATTTTCAAATTTTATTCAAAATTTTTCAAATTTTATTATATTTTCTTTTATTATTATTATAATGAAAAAAATAGAACACTTGAATAATGGGATCATTTCTGAAATTAATTTGAATTTTCTTACAGTTCAAGCTAGCACTAATCAAAAGTGGAAAAACTTAGAAGTGCTTTCGACTTTATTAAGTCATCTTCATCTACATGTTGAATTTGAATTTTATTAAAATATTTTGCTTATATATAATGACAATCATTTTATTATATACAGATAGTCCTCAATTAACAATGGAGTTCAGTTTCAAGAATTTCAAACCACTGTGTCATAGTCAGAAACAGTCAGAAATCAGAAATGCTCAAAATATACAGATTTCTCACAATCAATATTTATCATTACATTCCACTTTATCATAATGAATTTAGTGAACACAAAAATACAAGAATCAGACACAAAAAGGATATTTTCTATATATCAACTATTGGGTCAGGATATTGAATCCAGATCAATTGCATTGACCAATAATTGAATTTATTGATGATACTGCCATCATAAATACAAGTTGGCTGTAAGTCAAGATAGTCATAAGTCAAGGACTACCTGTAATCATATTATTATATGAATATGAAAAATATTATGCAATAATCATTTTCTTATAAAAAATTTTAAATTTTATTTAAAGTTGAATTTGTATTTTTTTTTAATATGATGATTTTTTTTGTAAAATATATAATGAAGATTAAAGTTGGATGTGGAACAGTAACATTGCCAGAAGATCCTGTTCGTCTTGAATATTCTGTAGATCAAGGAAGATCTTGGAATCTGGTTAAAGCATCCTGGGTACCATACAGTCTGAGTCCTAACTGTCTACATCAAGTTGAAACACCAACTATATTTTATAGTAATGCTCATTTAAATTGGCAAAGAATTATGGTTCCTTTAAAATCCCTTCAAATATGTGGGTAAATGAACAGTTATTTTTTTGATAATTTTAATTAATAACAATAAAAAAGAATGATAAAAATTAAAAACAATTTCATTTTTAATTTCTGTTTAATAAATTCTATTTTTAGAAATGTGAGATTTCGTTGGTACCAAGGTTTTTATACTCTTAGAGATTCACCACCAGATTGGGCTCTTGATGAAATTTATATTGGACCAAGTTGTCCTTTTCATTGTTTTGGCCATGGAACTTGTTTAAATGGTATTATGTGTCTTTGTGATAGTGGATATGAAAGTGAATTTTGCCATAACACAGTTCCAAATCCAAGTTTCTTAAAAGAAAGTTTTGAAGGTAAATTTTTATGAGCATTATTGATTACAAGTAGTCCTCATCTTATGCTAGAGTTCAATTCAATCCCCACCTTTATATATCTGAATGGTCAAAAAATTGGAAATGCCCAAAATTTATGGATTGTCTACTACCAATATTTATTATTGCATTCCACTTTATCATAATAAATTTAACAAACACAAAATATTGGATTGTTTGGAAAGTAATTTTGTTTTTTTCCCACCAGTGGCATTAGTTGTATTTTTACCCGCTGGAATTTTAAAATTTTAAAATTAAAAAAAAAAATTTTACATCAGGTATGTTGATGATGTATTAACACAATGGAAATGTGGGAGCAATGTGCTAATTTCATTCTAAGCCATATTGTCATTGTAAACTTTGACAGCTGAATTTTTTTTTATTTATCAAAATTTTTTTTTGATTCTGTGCAATAGTTTTTTGTATCCTATCAAAAATGGAAAATAAAATGGAGATTTTGGCATGTTTTGCTTTTTTATTATCGAAATGGTAAGAATATTGTTCAAGAAAGAAAAAAGTTATGTGAAGTGTAGGGAGAAGATGTGTTAACAGAATGCCAGTGCCAAAACTGGTTTGCAAAATTTCATTCTGACAATTTTGATGTTAAAGTTATTGAATTAAACTGTTCACAACCAGTTGAAACATTGATATTTAGGTTCCACATGTTTCTCAAAGAAAGATTTGCTCCATTGTATCGACATCTGTGATTTGCTGCTCAAATGTGAAGAAAATGATCCCTTTCTGAAGCAGATCATCACTGTTGATGAAAAATGGATTGTTTACAACAAAGTTGAATGCAAGCGATCATGGAGCAGAAGAAATGAACTGGCTCAAAGCACTCTGAGACCCCATATTCATCAAAAAATGATGCTCTTTGTTTTTCAAGGGAATTTCAAGGGAATTTTTTTTTTGAGCTTCCAGACAATTCCAAAATTAATTCAGAAGTGTACTGCCACCAATTAGACAAACCAAGAAAGAAACCTGTTATTCCATCAAACAGAAGAGGCCAGAATTGATTAACAGAAAAGGCATATGTTTCACCATGACAATGCCAAACTTCATACAAGTTTGATGACTCGTGAGAAGCTGTTACAGCTTGGATGGGATATGCTACCATACCCACCATATTCGCCATATCTGGAACCCTCTGATTATTACTTATTCTAGTCTTTACAGAATTCTTTAGACAGCAAAACACTTAATTTAAATGAGGATGTCAAAAATCACTTGGTTCAGTTTTTCGCAAGCAAAGATCAGAAATTCTATGAGCATGGTATCATGCTACTACCAGAAAGAAGGCAACATGTGTTATACCAAAATGGTCAATATATAATTAATTAAAATATTTATATACTATAAAAAAAATTGTCTTTCATTTTCATGAAAAAAAATGAAATTACTTTCCGAACAACCCAATACAAGAACAAACAAAAAAGAATACTTTCTATATATCAGATTATTGCTCATGGATTCAAACCTATGTTAATTACATTGACCAATCATAAAATTTACTAATTACATTATTGTGTAAGTATCAGTGGTTGTTAGTCAAGGACTACCTATACAGTAAAACATGTCTAAGCTGGAATCCCAATGGACCAGAAAATTTTTCTACATTAGACAGTTTTCCAGCTTATACAGGTTTCACTCTGGCATAAAAAAAAGACATTCAATGCATTTGCAATACATTGTTATTGCAATAGTATATATTTTGGTAATATATAAATAAAATATAGCACCAAATTACTGTATTAGCGTATATAATAAAATGCATAGAGTATTTTTGAAAGGCAAATAAACTGAACATATAATACTATATTAGAAAAACATGCAACAATTAGGACTGAACTACAAGTTTTATTTTAAAATTTCATTCTTCAGTTCTTATATATTTGTATTAAGTACAAAAATTACAAAAGTTTCTTTTCCACATTTTGTCAAGAGTTTTTTGTTTTGCATGTTTATTTAAACATGCTTCTCTTTCCATCATTGTATGTATTTGTAAAAGTTTTTCAGTAATTTGCATGCAACTGAGATATTCAGAAATTATTCATAGCATTAGCAAAATTTCTTATTTTTTCTGTTTCTGGAAAGTCTCTTCCCAATCCTTTTTCACTGCAGTCTTCTTCATTTATAGAATTTTCTTCTCATCTTGACTAGATCAAATCACTCATAGTTTGATAACCTGCATCTATTAAAAAATTTTTATCAATGTTGACATATTCTTAAGCATTTACCTGCATATTAATGTCTTCAAGCTGTCATATAAATGTCTGAATTCCATCAAGGTGTGATACTTCAGAAAATCTTCCATTCCTTGTTCAGGTTGACCAATGGTTTCAAAATCAAGCCACTTTTTCCTTTATAAGATGGAAAAAATTATTATTATTTAGGTGCAGAGGCAAATTTAATGGCGGGTGCACCGGGTGCGCGCCCAGGGCCCTGACTTCTGGGGGCCCACAAACCCCAACTGTACACATTTTTCTAATGCACACTTCTCAAACTATGGGTCGCGACCCTAAATGAGGTTGCGAAGCGAAATGCTGGGGTCACAAAAATTAAATTCAAACACTTGAATTTCAATGGGGTCGCAAAAATTAAATTCAAATACTTGAATTTCAGTTTATAAGGGTCGCAAAAATTAAATTCAAATACTTGAATTTCAGTTTATATGTAAGGAGTCGCAAAAATTAAATTCAAATACTTGAATTTCAGTTTATATGTAATTACAAAAATTAAATTCAAATACTTGAATTTCAGTTTATATGTAATTTCCACAAATGGCCAATATTTAACGTATGACAACATATGAATTTTCGGTGTGGTTGGTTGGTTGTGTTCATCTTAATAAGTGTGTAAATGACTTATATACTTGTACGTTACTCATCTTAATAAATGTGTAAATGATTTATGTACTTGTATGTTTTATTTATATTTAATACCTGGGATCGGGAAAAATGTCATAATGAAAAATGGGGTCATGAATGAAAAAAGTTGAGGGCCGCCGAGAGGGGGTAACATCCGAGACTTTTGTCATGGGCCCGGCATCTAAGAGGGCCTGACTGTCTGACCTCGATATGTCACAACTAACATTTTGGGACACATCATAATATCAAAATACAATGTGTCACATAACATATCCAATAGTTCGCAGGCCGCCGCCAGAGCGCATTGTCTACTACGCAAAGCAGTTGAGCCAAAATAAACTATCTTATGTATAACACTGTTTAATAAGTACAAAATTATTTATTAAACAGTTCAAAGGGTTAATTTTAGGATGGATGGCTGCGATAGGAGTGTGCTGTGCCTGGTGTATCCAGGTTTAGTTCCCGGGTCTCATACTTACAAAGTTTTTCAGAATGGATCTATTGCTACCTGTTGAACCACATCCTTCACCTGATGGCTAATCTCACCAGGGGCATTGGAATAACCTTCGCTTAGTACTAACTTGATGGAAAGTTTTGCTACACCATACAGAAAAAAATATAGATTAGTTACGTTACTGAATCTCATGAAAGATTTTTATTAAACCAAAGTGATGCACTTTTTTAAGTGGGACCCTGACCACAGATTTGTTACAGGCCCGAAAATTTCTCTCAGTGACCCTGCCTGGGGTCGCGAAAAATCTCATAATGAAAAATGGTATCATGAATGAAAAAAGTTTGAGAAGAGCTGTTCTAATGCAATTATAATTACGTACAAGTTTTCAATCAATAGTAAAACATAATAGTACAGTATATTTATACTCGCTTATTTTCATTAATAATCAAACCCAAATACAATAACAAACAATTACCGTATGAAAATTTTGTTAACCATGCTAATTTCAAACGCATCGGGGAACGCTCATTTTCTTGTATGAAAAGAGTAAAAAATTACCTTAGAAATTCAATGTCAGAGGAAAAATTAAATAACATGGTTATTTCATATATAGAAGGGGTGGCCAAATTTCATATTACTACGAGTCACATATGAGAATCTTCAATATTCGAGAGCCGCAGTTTCTTTCTAAATCAATGAGAACAGCATCAGTTTTTCGGATAATCTTAATAATGATTTCAAAAATTGTTTATTTCAGATGCATTTACAGTGGTACCTTGGTTAACGATGGCCTTGGATACCGACGGCTCTATTGACTTTCATGGTATGGAGCCACATTGAAGGTATCAAAGAGCTGCAGTTTGGCCACATCTGATAGAGAGCGATTTACTTAAAAGTATTGATTATGAAGAGATAATTGGCAAGTTTGCAAAACTAAATGCTAGAAAAAACTTTATTTAAATATTTTCATATTTTAATTTCAAGTAAAATTCTATACATTTATATAATATTAAAATTTTGTTGGAATAAAATATAAATAGTACATATGTTTTATTTATTTAAAAATATGATCAATATGTATTTTTATTCCCTTGATTCTTTTTTTAAGGGGCCCAATATTTTCTTCTGTGCCCGGGGCCTCAACCGGTCAAAATTCGCCACTGTATAGGTGGTTTTTTTATTCTGTGAAATTTTAAAGTGCTTTCCATTTCCACGTTAGATAGTTTCTGCATTAAACAGATATTTTCTTTGATATTTCTATGGAAATAATTCGGGAATAAAAATATTTTCCACGTTGTGCAAGTTTCCAGCTTGTACAGTGTCCAGTTTAGACAGGTTTTACTGTATATATATCTTTATATTAATTAATAACTTTACAATATTAAGCTATAGAAATAACTTGGAATTTTTCATTTATTATGAAAAATTTCAAAATACTATTTACAATAATTTTATTTCATGCAATTGAAGTTATAATCTCATTATTATTATTATTTTTATTATAGTACATCAATGTGGGCACAGAGTATTCCAGGGCAAAGTGCTATGTCGGACA